>JASCZW010002286.1:0-14177 GCA_034211315.2 Aedes japonicus | reverse complement strand
TAGTACTCATGTGTATGATAACGATCAATCGGCTCATGGCTCCAAAACTTCCCACAAACGCCTACTGAAATAACCCCTCCCTCCATCAAGAAACCCCCAGAACATAAAGCTGACAGTCTGCCCAACCCCATTGATTCGACCATGAAATTCTCTCTTCCTCAACGTTACAATGGCCCACATTTCAAACTCAATCAATGATCAGTATTCATCACTCTCATCTGCTGCTTTAATGACCCTCGCCATACAATGGAATCTGCTTGGATTAAAAGGAAAACTTAATGAAATTCACTTATTAATATCTAAATTTAATCCTATTGCAATAGCCTTACAAGAAACCCTAGCACCCGAATAAAATTTTCCACTTAATTATATCAAAGGTTACAATTTATATATCCACGAAAATTCAGACAATCCTTATAAATCAGGTGTTGCAATAGCCATAAATTCTGATATTCCCCATCATCAAGTCAATCTTTCTACATCCCTAAATGCAATAGCCATCGAAATAGATTTTCCTATAAAAGTTACCCTAGTCTCTATCTATATATCTCCTTCAGCGCGATCAAACAAGTTAATCAAATCGCGTCTCAATAATCTGTTGAACAAAATCTCGTTTCCTGTTCTTTTAATGGGTGATTTCAATGGCCATCTGCTTTGTGGGGTGGTCATTCTAATGACACTCGTGGTCGTATGATGGAACAGTTTATTGACGAAAATGGTTTGATTTTACTTAACAACGGAGACCACACTAGAGTCGATTTTGCTACTGGCAATACTTCTGCTCTCGACCTGTCCTTATGCTCCCACAATATGATTTCCCAGTTGTCCTGGAAGGTCCATGATGACTGCTGCGGAAGCGATCACCTTCCCATTATCATTTCTACTCCAATTACAACATGTCGTCCTAGATGGAAGTACGAATTGGCTGATTGGCCCAGCTATCACAAAGAGGTATATCATAGTTTTACAGTCAATCCACCATCCTCTCCTGAGGAATTTGTCAACGTTCTCTTCAACTGTGCTAAACTTCACATTCCCCGAACCAGTGGTTCCCCTGGTAAAAAATCTGTCCGTTGGTGGACACCGGAGGTGCGGAATGCTGTTAAGCAACGTCGGAGGAAACTTAGGGCTCTCCAAAGAATGCCGAAAGGTGATCGTAAAGACTGTGCAACTCATTTAGAGTTTAAAAAGGCTAGAAATACGACTAGAGAAATTATTTGTCGGGCCAAACAGGACAGCTGGGAAAAATTCATATCCACTATTAACCCTGATAGTACTTCTAAAGATCTTTGGGTCAAAGTAAGTCGTCTGAGTGGCAGTAAAAGTCGTCCTCCCATTAAATTACGCATTAACAATCATATCACCGACGATCCATCCGCTATAACTGAATGCTTTGCAGACTATTTTTCAAAGCCCTCGTCTCTGTCCAACTTCTTACCACAGTTCCTTAAGCACAAATCTACCTCTGAGATGTCTCCTCCATGCTTTGACACCGATCTGGATCTGGAATTTAACAAAAGACTTCACATTCGATGAGCTGGAATGGACTCTCCGTGGGGTACATGGTTCATCTGTCGGACCGGACGATATAGGGTTCCCTCTTCTCAAGAATCTTCCCCTAATTGGTAAAACTAACCTGCTATCACTGTACAACAACATCTGGGCCGAGGGAAAAATTCCCGGAGAATGGAAAGAAGGTCTGGTAGTTCCTATCCCTAAACCCGGCAAAAATAGAAACTATACTGATAGCTATCGACCAATCACCCTGTTAAATTGTATTGGGAAGACTCTTGAGAAGATGGTAAACCGTCGACTGATTTCTCATATGGAGACACAAGGTTTTCTTGACAATCGTCAGTTCGCTTTTCGTCCTGAAAAAAGTGCGGATGACTACCTCACCGAGCTCGAAGATCTCGTCGATGGTTACTGGTTCGATGGTTAATACACGTATATAATTTAAAGTTCAGCCAAAAATCAATAGGAAATAATTAGTCGATAGCAATTGATCACATAGTAGTAGTAACATAGTCACATGTAAAAGACAGCATACTTTGAATGCGCGAGTTATGCAATTGGTTAATTATTTCATTACTTGAGCAACACATTGTTTCTAAGAACGTCATACGGACTTGTTCAGTCTACGTCGGAAGCGTCCAATGCAAATCTACAAAAACCCACGCCACTTTCGAGCGAGAAAATACACCCCTAAGAAGACCACCGTGCAGCAAATAATCTACAGCCAATCAGAGCCATCCACATCATGACGCGCAAAGACGCACCTATATAACGGGCATGGACCGAAGTGCTCACGACCAGATCCAGTTTATGGCTAGCTGTTATTGCGTACGGACGCTTTTTACGTCAGTGCGAACAAGTACAGTCGTGAACGTTTCTCGTGCGTCGCAGGCCGAAAATAAATTAGGAGAAGTGAGGCAGTTATTGCGTGTGATTTTTTTTTGCGATCGTTTTATATACAATACTAGTGTTAGAAAAAAATTGTAGCGAAAAATTTTAGTGACATTGTCACGATGGCGGAAAATTCAGGGTGGGACCCTGGGAGGCCCACCGCAGTGATGGACAGCAGCTCCACGGTTCCTGATTGGATGAATTCCGGTGGTTTCGGTCGTGTTCAGATTCTATTGCTGCAAGGTGAAGAAAGTGAGAAGAAGCTGAATCCTTTCATCGTCGGGAAATCGATGACGGCTCTCGTTGGAGAAATCGATGGCACTACAACTGAAGGAAGCGGAACCCGTTATGTGCTGAGAGTTCGTAGCGCCGAACAAACAAGGAAGCTGCTAGGAATGCCGAAAGTGTGTGATGGATCTGTTGTGTCCGTGGTCCCTCATCCCAGACTAAACAGATGTCGTTGTGTGTTTTCCTGCCGTGAAACGCAGGAAATGACGGAAGAAGAACTGGTTGCCGGACTCAAGGAAATGGGCGTTATCGAGGTGAAGCGCATTTTCCGCACCGAAAATGAGAAGAGAATTAACACGCCAACAGTCATCGTTGCGCTCAATGGAACAGTGGCCCCCGAACACATCCGAGTCGACCCATTGCGTTTTAAGACCCGTGTATATGTTCCCAACCCGACTATCTGTTACCGATGCTACAGTTATGGACACACCAAGTTTCGATGCCAGTCGGAGGCGAAATGCAGGAACTGCTCAAAAGTTCACAACCTGGAAGAAGAATGCACTGCATCTGCTTTTTGTTTCCACTGTAATGGGAACCACGGACCATCCTGCCGAAACTGCCCATCTTACACAATGACGAAGGAAGTGTTGCGACTGCGGTATACCAAAGGTATATCAGAGGATGAAGCGATCCGGCAAACTCAGGCTGGTGGTGGCTCCTATGCTGCTGTTAGCAAAGTACAGCAAAGACTGGAAGTAACCCGTGAAACCACCAATGAATCTAAACTGCTTAAAGAGAAGGATGATACAATAAAGCAGCTCAAGGAAACAATTGAGAAATTGTCTCACAGGATCGACGAATTGAAACAAAGAAAACGGGTGAAGAAGGACAAGAAGCGAAGCAAGAAGGTTCTCGCTAGTAGTTGGGGAAAAGGCCAACTACTCGGACATGGAAACCGATTCAAGCGCCCATCTTCCGGCATCCGAACAAACAGCAGCTGAACAAATGGTGGCGCTGACTTCCTCGAAGGTAACTGAAGCTCCCCTTAGGTCAGCCGCTCAGAATTTACATAAACGGCACTATACCATCGAAATCCATCCCCCGATTACAAAAAAGCCCCCCGCTACTACCATCAAAACCGTTGAACAAACGCAAAGCCCAAATGACTCGACTCTGAATTCACTCCCTAAACAATTCAACAATGGCCCCCACCACAAACCCAACAAATGATCAGCTCTCCCCTAATCAACTTCCGCTCGGTATTCATCTGGCTCTGCAATGGAATCTCTTAGGTTTACGCGCAAGATTATCTGAATTGCAACTTCTAATTTCCCAATTTATCCCTATTGTCAGGAAACAATGGCCCCTGAATCCAAAATTTCCTCAAATTTCATAAAAGGTTATGAATTATTTATTTGCGAAAACTCAGATAACTCCTATAAAATCGGTACAGCTATTGCAATTAGAAATGATGTCCCTCACCGTAGAATCAGTTTTTCCTCCCAATTAGTAGCTGTTGCAGTTGAAATAGACTTTCCAATTAAAATTGTTTTACTTTCATTGTATCGCTCCCCATCGAATCAAACTACCGCTTCCAACCTGACCATTGTATCCCAGATATCCTCAATATTGGACAGTATTAAATCCCCAGTTCTTTTGATGAGCATTTCAATGGACATTTAACTTTCTGGGGAAGTTCTTCAAACGACCCCTGAGGACATTTAATTCAACAACTTATTGACGAATATGGCCTAGCTCTCTTAAACGACGGCAGCCATACTCGTACAGATCCCACTTCCGGCAAAACTTCAGCTCTTGATTTGTCAATATGTTCACACAGCCTTGCTTCCCAGCTATCCTGGAAAGTGCTCAACGATTGTTGTGGAAGTGATCATTTCTCTCTTGTCATATCCTTGAATCGAGCACCTTCAGTTTCTTCCTGTCGTCCACGATGGAAATTTGATCTCGCCGATTGGCCAAACTACGAATGTGAACTCTTTGACAGTTTCACGAACGACCCACCGTCTTGTCCTGACGAGTTTGTGGAGCTTTTGTTTGAGATTGTGAAGCACCATATTCCAATAACCAGCGGTTCTCCAGGGAAGAAATCAGTTCCATAGGTCCGTTCTGCTATCAAACTCCGTCGCAAAAAACTCCGTGCTCTTCAGAAAATGCCAAGAGAGGACCGCAAAAATTCTGTCATTCACTCGGAATTTAAGGCAGCCAGGAATGCGGCTAAGGCAGTAATCAATCGAGCCAAACAGGATAGTTGGGAGGAATTCATTTCGTCTATTAATCCCCATAGCTCACCAAAAGAACTGTGGGATAAAGTCCACAGATTAATCTGTAGTGCCAGACTACCCATCAAACTCAAAATTAACAATAACGTAACAGATAAGCCTTCCCTTATAACAGAACACTTTGCCGATCATTTTTATAAGTCATCCTCATCCTCTATCTACTCCGAGCAGTTATTAGCCGAAAAATCAACCCAAGAATCCTTTTTTTTTTAATAATCATTTATTTGTACAGGCTCAATCGAATTAACTCTACAGAGCCAAATTTTCATACTTTTATACATCATTTATCTTAAAACTAAAGTTAGGAGGGAAGAGCCGATTACTCGCGGCCGTCTCGAGGTTAATGGGAAAAACAAATTACGGATGGGAAAGAGGGTGGGAATTTAGAGTATGGTTTACATAACATATTAAATTTAAATTCTAAATTATCTTAACACTTATAACTATACAATTTATGGTTTTCTTTTGACTTGAACTATTTTGGAAAAACAAAATAAAACACACACACACATACACATATAAAAAAACTTAAAGTAAATATACAGGTAAAACTAACTACAATCTAAGGCTAATGTTAGTCAAAAACACATAAATGAGTTTCATGTACTCCAAACCACGTACAGACAAAATGATCGGGACAGGCAAATTTTTGATCAACTTTGCAGTGCTCTAACTTCATGAAATATTATCCGATTTCAATTGCTCAAGAAGCATTCGACGGGGAATTCAATGTAGTTTTATGTCTTGGTAACAAAATTGGCCATGGTCACCGGATACCAGAGTTGTTCCGGGTTTCCGGAGGGGCTATTTTACATGTTGACTTTGCGATGAATTTTCGTACAAGATGACGTTGTCAAACTTTTTTTTTCAGTAAACACACGAAAAAACAAAACATTTCCCAAGCGAATGAAAGGTCGATCACAGGAATCGGCCTTAAATTGACCGAGATATGGCCATTTCCGTGAAACAGGTTCTGATGAAGGGTCCTGGATGCGGTCAGTTCTTTATTTTACTCAAAACATGCTATGTCACAGCTTTTTTTCTTGTTTTTTACCACAAAGCTTATTATAAACGAAAAGTGGATCTTTGGCAATATTGGCCCCTCCCGGAACCACCGGAACGACCCCGGGGGAACCTGTAGTAGGGGCCAATTACGATTTTACTCGAAAGCATGCCGTGCAGCTGCTCTATCTTCATGATTTTTCATAAGTATGATTTTTATACACTTGAGAAGGACATAAGCTACATTGGCCCCTCCTGGAACCATCGGAACGATCCCGGGGGAACCTGTAGTAGCGGCCAATTACGATTTTACTCGAAAGCATGCCGTGCAGCTGCTCTATCTTCATGATTTTTCATAAGTATGATTTTTATACACTTGAGAAGGCTATTGGCTATATTGGCCACTCCCTGGACCGCCGGAACGATCCCGGGGGAACCTGTAGTAGGTGCCAATTACGATTTTACTCTAAAGCATGCCGGGCAGCAGCTCTATCTTCATGATTTTTCATAAGTATGATTTTTATACACTTGAGAAGGCTATTGGCTACATTGGCCACTCCCTGGACCGCCGAAACGACCCCGGGGGAACCTGTATTAGGGGCCAATTACGATTTTACTCGAAAGCATGCCGTACAGCAGCTCTATCTTCATGATTTTTCATAAAAATGATTTTTATACACTTGAGAAGGCCATTGGCTACATTAGCCATTCCCTGGATCGCTGGAACGGCCCTCGGGAGAACCTGTAACAGGGGCCAATAACGATTTTACTCCAAAATGTGAACTATATGATTCACTAGCTAGCCTGAACCAGCTTCCTGGTAGCTTTACCGATCAATTTATTTAGCTTTGGTTCGGATATGCAAGAAATAATTTGATAAAGTATAGGGAAGAGTGGGTTTTATTAGTAGCGAGTGGGTCCTCCGTCCGCATCAAGAACGGCTTCAATCCGCCTTGAGATGGAGTTGTAGAGGTTTTGGATCACGTCTACAGGTATTTTATACCACTCGTCGATCAAAGTTTTCTCCAGTTCCTTCAAAGACGAAGGTGGTGGGAAAACATTTCGCACCCTTGCTTCCAATGTTGACCACAATGGTTCAATAATATTAATGTTCGGTGACTGAGCAGGCCACTCAAGGTGATCGAAATCACTTGCGTGATCCTCATACCACTTCTTGATGGACTTCGCTGTGTGGATGGGAGCGTTGTCATCCTGGAAGACGCCGTTCCCTTCTGGGAAAATGGATCGCATCATGGGAAGCACCTAGTTGAAATTTAAAAATAATAAGTCTTCGTAGAGTACATATGTCACCAACAGTTGAAATACCTGCTCATCCAATATAGTCCTGTAGTGGTCAGCCTTCATTTTGCCTTTTACAGCGACAATTGGACCAACCCCATGCTGCTGTACGGCATGCTCTGGAGTAAAATCTTAATTAGCCCCTACTACAGGTTCCCCGGGTCTTTCCGGTGGTCCAGGGAGTGGACAATGTAGCCAATGTCCTTCTCAAGTGTATAAAAATCATTTTTATGAAAAATCATGAAGATAGAGCTGCTGCACGGCATGCTTTCGAGTAAAATTGTAAATTGCCCCTACTACAGGTTCCCCGGGGTTGTTTCGGCGGTCCAGGGAGTGGCCAATGTAGCCAATAGCCTTCTCAAGTGTATAAAAATCATACTTATGAAAAATCATGAAGATAGAGCAGCTGCCCGGCATGCTTTGGAGTAAAATCGTAATTGGCCCCTACTACAGGTTCCCCGGGATCGTTCCAGCGGTCCAGGGAGTGGCCAATATAGCCAATAGCCTTCTCAAGTGTATAAAAATCATACTTATGAAAAATCATGAAGATAGAGCAGCTGCACGGCATGCTTTCGAGTAAAATCGTAATTGGCCGCTACTACAGGTTCCCCGGGGTCGTTCCGGTGGTTCCAGGAGGGCCAATGTAGCTTATGTCTTCTCAAGTGTATAAAAATCATATTTATGAAAAATCATGAAGATAGAGCTGCTGCACGGCATGCTTTCGAGTAAAATCGTAATTGGCCCCTACTACAGGTTCCCCGGGGTCGTTCCGGTGGTTCCGGGAGGGCCAATATTGCCAAAGATTCACTTTTCGTATATATCGTCGTCGCTAGTACAAAGCAGAGATGGAGAAGAAGCAATGCGCCACATGTGAACTCGAAATCAACGATTTGGAGCCAGTGTCTTGTGGCTTCTGTGAAGCTTTTTCCACATTAGCCAGCAATGTTGTGGTTTCAATCTGCGGGCATGCAAAGACATTTTTGCGCAAGGGAAGGTGCTGTTCATCTGTCCCCCGTGTAGAAGTGTCTTGAACGGAAGAAGCATCCGCGCTTATGTTGCTGATGAGAAAATTTCTCAACCGTTAAACACCAACGGCCTTGCTTTACAACTGCAACAATTATCAGGCATGGTGGAGGTGCTAAACAAAAAGTTGATCACATTTCATCAGCACCGGCCCCAAATGATCGTCCTGCTACTTTGCCTACGTTCCCTTTGTTGAATGTGACGAATGAAAACGGCACGCCAGTTTGGCCGAGAGCAAGCGCGAAGCGTCGTCGAGACGACTATGGTCAAACCATCAGACCGACTGTTTACAAAGGTACAAAGGAAATGAATTTTGAGGATCTTTCCGTTCCTTCCATCACACCCGCCGCACCGAAACCAGTTTTCTGGCTCTATCTGTCTGGACTTCAGCCAATGATTACCGACAAGGATGTTGAAAAAATCGTTTCCCGTTGTTTAGAATTAAACGAGCCGATGGATATCATTCGACTCGTGCCGAAAGAAAAAGATGTATCGAACATGACCTTTGTATCTTTCAAAGTTGGCCTCAGCCCAGCTTTAAAAGAGCAAGCCCTCAACGCAGAAAACTGGCCCGACGGTTTGATGTTTAGGGAATTTGTGAATCAACCAAAAAATATGCACCGACGAAAATATACCTCGACCAAGGAATCCCTTTTGTGACCCCTTTAGAGAGCCCAGCAACAACGGTTTAAATCACAGCGACGATTGCGATGACGATGTCTGGATTTATTACCAAAACGTGCGTGGCCTGAGAACGAAAATCGACGACCTGCTACTAGCGGTGACCGATTGCAATATTGACGTGGTCATCATGACTGAGACTGGATTGGACAACTGCATTACCACGCAACAACTATTTGGTGCAGGCTTTAATGTTTTTCGTTGTGATCGGAGCCCTGCCAACAGCAGTAAATCCCGTTTTGGTGGTGTTTTGGTTGCTATTGCTCAGCAATATGTCAGCCGTGTTATGCACACCGTGAATGGGCATAGTTTAGAACAAATTTGTGTTTTCAACGACGATCAAAGGAAGAAAGTTTTTAATTTGTGCGATATATATTCCACCGGACAAGAGTCGCGATGTTAGTGTAATTAATGACCACGTTTCCTCTTTGAATGAGCTGTGCGAACATTGTTCATCTGATGAAGCTATTCTGGTGTGTGGTGACTATAACCAACCACGTATGCGTTGGGTTTCAATAGATAACATTGTTCAATGTGATGGTTCTCAACTCCCGCTGTCCAGTAGCGCTCTTTTGGATGGTATGGATTTTTGTGCCTCAGCCAAAAGAACCTTGTGCGGAATCACCTCGATCGCACTCTCGATCTTGTGTTTTGTTTGCCTGATTGTGTGTCAAACGTGAATAGATGCTCAACTTCGTTGCTTCCCGTTGACTCTCATCACCCCGCTTAAATACAAATACAAATACAAATATAATAAGCTTTGTGGTAAAAAACAAGAAAAAAGCTGTGACATAGCATGTTTTGAGTAAAATAAAGAACTGACCGCATCCAGGACCCTTCATCAGAACCTGTTTCACGGAAATGGCCATATCTCGGTCAATTTAAGGCCGATTCCTGTGATCGACCTTTCATTCGCTTGGGAAATGTTTTGTTTTTCGTGTGTTTACTGAAAAAAAGTTTGACAACGTCATCTTGTACGAAAATTCATCGCAAAGTCAACATGTAAAATAGCTCCTCCGGAAACCCGAAACAACTCCGGTATCCGGTGACCATGGCCAATTTTGTTACCAAGACATAAAATAACATTGAATTTCCCGTCGAATGCTTCTTGATCAATTGAAATTAGATAATATTTCATGAAGTTAGAGCACTGCAAAGTTGATCAAAATTTGCCGGTCCCGATCATTTTGTCTATCCCCTGTACATCCAAAATATCTCGAACTGGCACATTGGGTTGTCTACCTCTAGCCCGAAGGGAATCATAAAGCCTCGATCTGAAACCACGATGCTCAGCACAAGACCAAATAACGTGATCTGCGTCCTGATAGCCTTGTCCACACTCACAGAGATTGCTGTCGCTCAGCCCTATCCGGTATAAATGAGCGTTCAAAGAATAATGATTGGACATGGGGCGAGACATGACACGAATGTAGTCTCGACCCACATCCATCCCGCTAAACCAAGATTTCTTCGACACCTTTGGGATGATAGAATGTTGCCATCGCCCTAAATCTCCTTTACTCCATTTATACTGCCAGCTGACGAGTGACTGTTGACGAAAAATAGTAATAAATTCGTTGAAGGCGATTTGTCGATCATAAATATCATAAATATCCATAGCGCCCACCTTTGCAAACGAGTCCGCTTTCTCATTGCCCGGAATTGAACAATGAGAAGGGACCCATACAAAGGTGATGATAAAATAACGCGAAGATAAAGCACTTAGAAGCCCCTGTATTTTCATGAGAAAATACGAGGAGTGCTTTACCGGCCTCAAGGAGCGAATAGCCTCTATAGAACTGAGACTATCCGTGAAAATGGATTACTGATCCGGTGTTAATGAGGCAACAATTTCTAGCGTTAAGTGTATTGCCGCATATTCAGCGACATATACGGAACAAGGAGCATGAAGTTTACGATTGGCGCTATAAATTTCATTAAATATACCAAAGCCTGCTGACTCCTCTATTAAAGATCCGTCAGTGAAGAACGATTTAGTGGAATCAACTTGGCCAAACTTTGTAGCAAATATCACAGGAGCAATCATAGAACGATGATGCTCTGGGATTCCATGAAGCTCCTGCTTCATAGATAAATCAAAATGAACCGAATTGTCGAAATCGGAGAAGCAAACACGATTGGAAATGTTCGGCGAAGGGCTGACATCCTGTGTTATTTACAAATGGTACAAGGTCATGAAGCGGGTTTGAGGATTCAACTCAAGGAGCTTCTCAAAATGTTCGATTACCTGAGGGTTCATAACTTCACACCTGGTGAGGAGCCGGAGAGATAATTCTGTAAACCGATCTGAGAGTGGCAACTTGCCAGCCAGCACTTCAAGATTCATGGTGTGAGTCGAGTGCATGCAACCTAACGCGATACGAAGACACCGATAATGAATACGTTCCAGTTTAATAAAGTGCGACCGAGCCGCTGACTGAAAACAAAAACTACCGTATTCCATAACCGACAAAATCGTTGTCCGGTACAACGTTAAAAGATCTTGTGGATGAGCTCCCCACCAGGTCCCGGTAATTGTGCAGAGAAAGTTGATCCTTGGCTGGCACTTTCGCTTTTCATACTCAATATGGGATCTCCAGGTGCACTTTGAATCGAACCAGACCCCAAGATATTTAAAGGACATAGAATGAGTTATCGGCTTACCCCAAATTTGAAGCTTCGGTTGTGCTGGGTTATGCTTCCTAGAAAAAACTACCAACTCAGTTTTCTCTGTAGAGAATTCGATACCTAGCTCTAGAGCCCAAGTAAACAAATTGTCTAAGATGTCCTGTAAGGGTCCTTGCAGATCGACCCCATTGGGTCCCGTGACAGACACTACGCCGTCATCTGCAAGTTGTCTCAACGTACAGTAGTCACCTAGACAACCGTCAATGTCTTTGACATAAAAATTATACAAAGGGGGCTTAAACATGATCCCTTGGGGAGACCCATGTAGCTAAATCGTGAAGCTGTAGAGGTTCCATGAGAGAAGCTCATATTTTTCTCTGACAGCAAATTGTACAAAAAATTATTCATTAATGGTGAAAAGCCACAAGCGTGGAGTTTATCTGAAAGAACTTCAACAGATACTGAATCAAAAGCCCCTTTATGTCCAAGAATACAGAAGCCATTTGCTCTTTTTTAGCAAAAGCTAACTGAATATCTGTGGAAAGCAACGCGAGACAGTCGTTCGTTCCCTTACCCCTACGGAAACCATATTGAGTATCTGAAAGCAGGTTGTTCGTCTCAACCCATTTGTCCAGACGGAAGAGGATCATTTTCTCCAACAACTTTCGAATACAGGATAACATCGCGATGGGTCGATAGGAGTTGTGGTCGGACGCGGGCTTACCAGGTTTTGAATGGCAATAACTCTCACCCGTCTCCAATCATCCGGTACAATGTTGAGTTCAGAAACTGATTAAACAAGTTCAACATGCGCCTCTTCGCGACGTCTGGGAGGTTCTTAAGCAAGTTGAACTTGATCCTATCAGCCCCTGGAGCCGTATTGCCACACGAAAGAGTGCGAGAGAGAACTCTACCATTGAAAAGGGTTGGCTAATCTCATCTATCGAATTCGTGTTTTCGCGAGGAATCATCCGTGCTGGCACAGAATCTGGACAAACTTTTCGCGCGAACTTGAGGATCCATTGGTCCGAGTACTCCTCGCTCTCGTTGTTCGTAGTTCGGTTACGCAATCTTTGCGCAGTGTTCCAAAGAGTACTCATCGACGTTTCGCGCGATAGCCGTTCACGAATGTTCCCTAGTAACCGCGTTTCTTGGCCTTGATGAGGATCGTAAGTTCACGAACCAAGAATTCTCTCCACCTTGTTTTGATTCCGACGATATCATTGACTCTCATCTGGAAAGGGAATGCATGGTGACGCTGTCTCTCTCGATCTGTCGAAAGCATATGACCGTGCGTGGCGATTTCCCATCCTTAAATCACTTGAGGAATGGGGAGTCAAAGGTCGCATGGGTCGCTATGTACAAAGCTATCTGACGGATCGCAAATTCAGGGTCAGCATTGGCAATAACCGATCTGAGTTGAGATGTCAAGAAAATGGTATTCCTCAAGGATCGGTGATAGCTCCTACACTCTTTCTTATCTGCATGCAATCAATCTTCAAATCCATTCCCTCTAACGTCTTCATACTCATTTATGCAGACGATATCACCATTCTTGTTTTCCATCGCTATAAATCTCTTGCTAGAAAAACTATGCAATCCGCTGTCAATGTGGTCTCGAATGGGCTGATAAACATGGTTTTTTATCCCCTGAAAAATCACAACTCCTCCACATCAGCCGTAATTTAAGAAAATTTAGTAAACTACCCGACATTATTCTCAACAATTCCATCATCAAACCAGCACAATCCCTCAAAATTCTCGGTATCCACCTTGACCGAACTCTTAGTTTTAGACACCATGTAAACCTGGCACGCAAAACAATTGATAGCCGCTTACGGTTGATTAAAGTGATTGGTTCAAGAATACCGTACGCTCATAGAACAACCATTATTCGCATAAGTAAAAGCTGGCTCCTGCCGAAAATGTTCTACGGAGCTGGTCTTTCGTCGCTTTCAGATCGCAGTTCATCCGTGTTGTTGTTTATAATCCTATAATTAGGAAAGTTTGCCTTTATTGTGCCTCAAAATCGACAAGTGTGTGCCTATTGTTTGGTGTTTGACTCTGCTGAGTTCTTTGTTACCTGTGTGTAGTTTATGTGAAATAAATTATAATAGAATCGATCCATTTGAACTGTGCCGAAGGAACATTATTGGCAGTTGTTTTTAATTACCATCTTCCTTGACGTCATCACTCATTTTTCGTGGTCAGCGCCATCTGTTGACGAGTCGCAGCTAGTATTCAGCAAAAGCTCTCTACAGTACTACGTACATCTGTCGGCTGGCTATAGAAATGGATTCTATTTGCAACCAGTGCTCTAAGCCGGTGAAAACGTTCGAGTTTATGCAGTGCAATTTTTGCAACAAAGCTGAACATTTGAAATGCGTTGGTTTGAAGCGGCCTAATATGGACTTCGTGAACGAGCATAAAAACCTTCTCTGGTTCTGCGATGTTTGTATTGACCAGCTCAAAATCCTGAAGGATTCCCCTCGCATTACACCGGACGAGATTGTGACTGGCGTATCTGAGTTCATCAAAGAATCCCTGACCGAATTAAAGAATGATCTTCAGGAAACGAAGACACTAACCAGATCACTAGCTGGAAAATTG
>JASCZW010002285.1:0-56473 GCA_034211315.2 Aedes japonicus | reverse complement strand
CACTGAGAACCATTTCAGGCAGCCTCGGTAATATTTTATCGGCCTCCGAAAATCTTGTCGCCTATCGCTGTGCTTGCAGTAAAATGTGTCACACTACATTTTCGGACAAAGTTCGTCAAGCGATTCTGGATCGATATGCTGAATTGTCCGTTGAAAAATCAGATTTACTTTCTGGCAAGTCACGTGAAAAGACGACAGCGCTCCTCAGCCCGGTAATTTTCTTCTTTTTTTAGGTTTAAAAATCAGTTAATAATATTCCATTACAGGATGAGCCATCTCTACAACCCTACCCATGCATCTATTACCTCCCGAGTAAATCTGGACCCCTTAGGGTTTGCAACGTCATGTTTTTTGAACACGTTTAACATCAATGAAAATGAGCTCAGAATTTATATTTTGTGAGGCTGGACCAAGTCATGATAGTGGCAATCTAAAAAATGTATACCAAAGAACTGAAATTAAAACGGAGCCTGACCTACCCATGAACATCAAGATTGAAAACGAGTCCGGATCCGAAGATTCTACCGAAATCATTGTAGGAGATTATGACCATGATCAGAGAAACGATCATTCCAATCCGCTTTCGCAACTCGAGGATGACCAGAGCATGGTTGGAACCTCGCGTCAGAATGGAATCAATTCGAATCAGCCACGAAAAGTGAACAATGTTGCTATTAGTTTTGCAAAAAACACGTTTGCAGCTTTCCGAGGATCACATCCCATTTCTGTCGGGTGGCCAACAAGACAAAGTATATTTCTTGCTTTCTGGATGTAACAAGCATGTACATAGCGTACATCAAATCGTGCACAGAATCTTCCGAAGAGCCTGTCCCTAGTAAGATCTATTCTGCAATATTGCAAAATGAACGGGCTAAAGATCCAGTACTGCCATCATCTTGCGATGTCTGTCAACACAAGGAAGGGTTAGATCCCGAGGAAGACAAATTTTGGTATGAAGATGCAGATGCACAGGAATATGAAAGGAATAAAGAAATATTTAATGAAAAGTTGTTATAGAATTTTCATACTCGTTATTGTGAACCATCCCAGCAAGTGACTCAACTACCTAATAATAATTTGCAACAACGCTATCTATCTATTCTATTCAGGGCCTGATTTTGGGGGCCGGGGGGCTATGGCCCCGGCTCCCCACATTGTGGGGCCCCCACAAAAAATCATCACTTATGATTTATATTTTCACTACGTCTAAACTATTTTTTTACCGTGTATGACTCGATGTGACTCTCTTCTCCCTCACTGACCGCTAAACCGAATATTCATGATAAACAATCAGTGTGTTCTCTCCCACCGCCGCGAACCGTTTGCTATTCTGCTTGTGCGTCTGTGAAACTGTTATCGTTTCGGCAACCATTTGTGAAAATTGGTGATTTGAAATCAAAAAATGGGCGATCGTCACGTTGTGCATAGAAATTATAAAAGTGGATCGGAGAAAAGAAAAATTCAAGATGAGCGGAACAAAAAGGTCGAGGAAGTGCTTTCAAAAACCCCGAAAATCAGTTCATTTTTTGCGGCGGGTAGTACTAGTGCAGCAGCGGGTGAATCCGAAACTGAGTCAAATGTTTTTCGGGATCCGGTACTCCTTGCCGGTGCCCTCAGAAGAGGCTTCGAGCTCCAAGTCTATTGGTTCAGATTCAATTGCCAGGAAAGTGGAAGAAAAAGTCAACCCAAATTTTGAGAAGGATGTGGGAAAGTGGTCAAAACTAAGTGCTAAGGAAATTGATTACTGGATTGCAAAAGGTCCTAGTGAACTGCATAATTGTGATGATGAGCAAATGTTCGAAAATTTCTCGGTAAGCCAAGATAGAGGGGATGTTACAGGCTTCCGAAAATGCACAAAATCCTTGTTTTACCGAAAGCTCCAGAATGAAACAGTGTTCCGAAATTGGCTTTGTTTTTCGCCGGACAGCGGTAAGCTGTATTGCTTTTTTTGCAAGCTTATGAACGTTTCATTGTCGAATTTTTCTGGTGATGGGTTCTGCAATTGGAAGCGCGCCCAAGAGAAATTAAGCTCACATGAAACATCGAAGGATCATTTGGAATCTTCAGTCGCCATTTCGTTGCGAGCGGGAAAACTTGGTCTTGATCAAAGTTTAAAAAGAGAGGTAAGTTTTCGGCAGACAACTAATCGTCCCATAAAAATAGAAAGCTCCCATAAATTAATCAAAATTAACCAATAGTAAAAAAGGGTAGTACCGAGTGCCACCGTATATTTGACCGTGTTTAATTTGAAAACATTTTAATTTGACCCCTGTTTATTTGCACTTTGTTCCAATTAAAAATGGTTCAAACGTCATTCAGCTCATGGAACAAAACGAAGCGAAATGGTAAATTGTGAAGCGGAACGCAGAATAAAAACAAAACAGCAAATAAGGTTGCCAGGATCATGGTTTTATTGTTACTGGAAGCTCAAATTGAAAATTTACTCTGGTAATTTTGATGAGATGTTATTCAAATCAGCGGGGTCCACAGTAGCAATTAATAAATCAACATTTTCCATTAGTAAATCAATAAGATCATGAATCAATAAAAACTTCCATAAAAATAGATTTTCGTTCCATAAAAAAGTCAAAAAGCAATAATTCTTTAAAAAATCAAATTTCCATTAAAAAACAAAACCTTTACAAAAAATAGAAAATACATAGAAAAGAAAATATGAATAAACAATAAAAATAATCAAAATTTACCATAAGTAAAACACCAAAAGTTCAAGGAAAGTATAAAAAGCAGAAAAACCAAGTAATTTTTCCTTAACATAAATGATTGTTTGCTTGAAATTGAATCGATGCAACGAAGGAGCTACGCTCCCTACTGCATCAAAATTTCAGGGGTGATTCAACTACACCACATAAGATCAGTGTTTTGGGTTATATATTTAAGGATTAAATATTATATATTTATATATTTAAAGAATTAAATGACGATTTATGATTCATTTCTTGTAATTTTAACTTAAATTATAGTTTTTTTGATAGTTTTTCATGAGAATAGTTGATTTTTTATGGAATTTTTCTAATAATTTATGAAAACTTCTGTATTTCTCTCGACTTGGAGGTTTTAATTTTATAATGAAATTTTTGAGTATTTTCTCGCTTTTTCGGAACTTTTATGGAACATAAATTGATTGTTTATGGAAACATTTGATTCACTAATTGTTTTATTGATTTGTTTATTGAAATTCTTGATTTTATTATTGCTATTATCCCTTTTTCTTTTGGTAATTTTTGATTTTCTTACGGATAGTTTTAATTTTTTAATGAGTCGTTTATATTTTAGCCGTAAGATTTTTATTATTATAACAAATGGAGCATAAGATACCCATTATCCAAATATTATAATTCTCACAGGAACAACAGATGGCAAGCTACTGGCGAGATGTCTTGAAGCGAGTGGTGAAAGCCATTACGTTTTTGTCGGAACGTGGTTTAGCGTTTCGTGGAGAAGACGAGCTGTTTGGTTCGTCCAAAAATGGGAATTTCATGGGAATTCTCGAGCTAGTTTCAGAATTTGACCCATTTTTAGCTCAGCATATCGAGAAGCACGGCAATAAGAGGAGTGGGCACGCCAATTATTTGTCTTCTACAATTTGCGACGAGATCATCGACCTTATGGCAGATAAGGTATTTGCGGTTATTACTAGCCGAATAAGAATAGCAAAATACTATTCAATTTCCGTCGATTCTTCCTCCCGATGAATCTCATATTGACCAGCTGACAGTCACAGTGAAATATATGGAAGGAACTAGCCCCGTTGATCGATTTCTAACATTTATTCCGAATTGCGGTCATGCGGGTCAGCAGATGGTTGATGCACTTCTCGAGTTTTTGAAAAACACGACATAGATTTCCAGGATTGCCGAGGACAGTCTTACGATAACGCGCCGAACATGTCGGGAAAATACAAGGGCATGCAAGCGTTGGTTTTGCAAAAACCCATATGCTTTTTTCGTTCCTTGTTGCGCTCATTCGTTGAATTTAGTTGGAAAGGCCGCAGCCAATACCTGTTCATCTGCTGTGGATTACTTCAACTTTGTTCAAAACCTGTTCAACTTTTTCACGGGCTCAACAAGTCGATTCCAGCTATTGACTGAACATCTCTCCAAGACCGAACGGAAGTATACGGTGAAAAACCTAAGTGACACTCGATGGTCGTGTCGGGCTGATGCAACGAAAGCATTGCTTCACGGGTATTCTGAAATCAAATCCGCTCTTTTGACCATTGCTGAGAATGCAGAGGAGAAGGATCTAGTAAAAATGAAGCACTGTGTCTCTTCAATAAGATGTCACAACTTGAAAATGCGATTTACACCCAGTTCTGGTGCGACATACTGGAAAGATTCGACGCCACTAGTCAGTTTCTCCAAAACCCGGCCACAGCTTTGAAACCAGCAGTCAACTCAATTATCAGTTTGATTGAATACGTTGAATCCAAACGAGCAAAATATGATGAATACGAGTCTAATGGCAAGAAGATGTCAGGCACGGAGAGCTACCGGAAGACGCGATTGCGAACAAAAAACGTTCGACTTAATGAGCTAGGTCGGGCCAAGCAAGCTGAAACTGTTTCAACACAATCTCCAAAGGAAAAATTCAAAGCTGATGCCTTTTCTCCTGTTATTGATCAGCTTAAAGTTTCATTGGCAGAGCGTGCTGAAGCATATAAACAGGTAAAGATAATTACTGGCTTATGTCTTTTATCAAATCTTTGACTTTTTTCTCTTGTCTCATTTATATTTTCCAAAGGTGACAAATTTATTCGAATTCCTGTCGGATTTGGATGCGTCCCCGTCAGCCTTAGAAGAGGGAGCAAAAAGGTTGGTTGAAACGTACCCCGCTGACCTTGGTCCGAGTTAACCAACGAGCTCATCCAACTCGTTTCATTCGCAAAGCAAAGCCGCTACACTCATAACGAGCCAGTAGAGTCGTTCCTTCTACAATTTCATTATGAAAAACGACTTGCGTGCCACTTTTCCTAACGCAGAAGTTGCATTGCGAATTTACCTAAGTATTATGGTATCAAACGCAAGTGGTGAGCGGTCATTTTCAAAAATGAAATACATAAAAAATAGGCTGAGGACATCGATGACTAACGAAAGGCTCTTGAATTTGACTCTGTTAAGCATTGAAAACAAGATCTTGAAAGAAATAAGTGTTGACGATATAATTGACTCATTTCAGCTAGCAAAGTCTCGCAGGAAGGCTTTTTAAACTTAAAGTTGTATTTTAACCATACATTTTGATTATCAACCAATAAAAATCATCATCAGAAAATTTTTAGACACAGTATTCTTTTTTTAAAAATTTACATCAAGAAAAGGGCCCCCACACTTCTTTGGCCCCCGGGCCCCCTCAAATGTAAGTCCGGCCCTGGTCGTACGTGTGAAAAAGTTGTCCAGGAACGATTCCAGTTATTTTAGGCTTCAATTCTAACAATTTTCTGTCCATCGCGAAGCTGCTTTGGGGTGACTGTTCCACAATCAAGTCACCAAGTTCAAGCTAATGTTTTTGTATCAATATTGTTGGTTTTCTATCGAAGAGATTTCATAAAGTTTCAAGATCCTGCCATGGAAACTTTATGAAATATCATGTTTTGAAATTGAAAAAGGCAACTTTGTTCCCTGTTGGACACATAACGGTTAAATAGAATCAACTATGGAGTTGGTCTAAGCAGGTTAGCTAAATAAATCTAAGCTTAATAGTTTTCGTGTTTGGCGAAAAACATTCTTCGAAACACAAAAAGTATTTCTTGAGAAATGAAGACCTTCTGAACAAATCACACAGAGTTGTGTCCTTGGTTTCAAAAGTGTACTTCTGGAAAGTAAATTGAAGAGAAACTCAAGCAATGGAATGAAAAATTTAAGATAATTTGGTGTTGCCAAGGCACAATGCGAATTTGAAGTTTTGGAGCAAAGTTGTCTTCTACAAAGTTATTTCTAATAATGAGGCCGTTCTTTTGGAATGACTGAAAACTAGGGTGGTAGTTGTTTTCAGAGAAATCAAAAATCAATTTTTTTTATTTGCAGAAATAAAGGCATATACGCTTGTAAAAATTTGTAGATAAGATTTCTGTAGCTTTTGAAAAGACCGAATTAGAGCAATTTTTCCGACGTAGCTTGGGGTTGCCCTATAAAAATCAGTTATTTTGCTTTAACTTTTGTTTCTAACTCTACTAAAATCGTCGCTATCGTATTGTCAAACAAAAGTGATTAAGGTTTTTGTAAAAACTAAAAACTAATAAACGGTCGATAAAAATAAATAAAATTGTTCCATAAAAAGACCATTCATGATCCGTTGAACTCAGGCCAAAATCCATAATAAAATGTGTCCATAATTTATATAAATAGTATATATCTAGTTAGAAGCACAGAATGTAACCATTGTGCAATGAAATATATGATTCAGAAATTATTGAAAATGTTCCATAATTAAATTGTTAATGACCCATAAAATGATGAATAATAAACTATAAAGATATAAAAATGGTTCATTGCAAATCATTTTTGTACTCTGAAACATATTGGTAGGATCCATAAATTATACCTGCATTTTTGAGTTTTTTCGCTATTTTTATTCAAATTTTTAGTCCATGAAGATTGCAAAACTGATCCCTAACATTCCCGTTAGACTTATTCTAATTTTGAAAGGTTTGCTCCCCTATGCTTGAACGATTTCAAATCGTGTCCTGAACAACATCTTGACATTTGAACTCATTTGATAATAAGCTAACACTAATTAAAAAAAATATGAAGAGATTGCGAGTACTATGGAGAAAGCAAACCTCTCGTTCAATATTTATTCTTATATAAAATTTTCTCAACTACAGTTTTGCCAATCTTTGGTTTTAAGAGTGGTAAGAGTGTTCTTAATCAATTCATAAAAGATTGATTTTTTCGCATGACGCTTAGTTAGACACATTACACAAAGGTTTTTTTTACACGGGGGATACGTTTCACTTTGAGTTGAAAAGTTCACATGCTTAAAAATTTTAAATCGCTTCAATTTTTTTTTGCATGGAATACCATTCCATGCAATGGTCAAAATGCAGTTTCTAAAATTATGAGTATTTACACAAACATATGTGATTTTTTTTTGAAAAAAAAATGCCATATAATTACTCTTGGCCCAAAACGTAAAATGTGATTTGAATTAGATCGATAAGTTGTTCCGTTCTGGAGTTATCGCCGAAAACAACCCGTGTAAAAAAACCGTGCAAAAAGAACCTAAGTGTATATTGTACAATGTGACATAGTCGCCACGATTTGTTGTGCTCTACTCCAACTGCTAGAAATACCAATTTTGCCTGCTGAGCAGTTGAGGATCGAAGAACTAAGGCGGTAGAAACCGGTGAATGTTTCCAATATCATCTTCAAGCGATAGACGGCAAGCGTTTGCCCGCATAATTTTATTAAAAAAATGCTTTAAAAACAGTTTGATCAAGCCGTAAATTTGACCTAAAGTTTTTAACGTGCACGAGTGCTCTTTACTAAATGTATTGGGAAACATATGTCGCAGTTGCGGTCGTAAGAGAACGTGAGATCAAAAAAGTAAGTCAGCTTTCTGAAAAATTGAAAATTTTCTCCAAAGCGATCCATCGTTTACAGCAATTTTTAAGCCGCATAGCTAAAGGAAAGGACATGTTAAGAGACTTGTGTAGTAAAACAAATTAAACCCGATATTGGAATAATTCCAGCATAATTTATGGATCATAGTTATTATTTTAAATGCACAAAGTTGATTTGCTGTGGACCATATCCAGCCCAGTTGGTAAAGGCGCGGCTACAAAGCAACGCCATGCTGGAGGTGGCTGGGTTCGATTCCCGGTCTGGTCTAGGAATTTTTCGTTAGGGAAAATTTCTCGACACACTGGGCATAGGGAATGATTGTACTTGCCACACAATCATACACACTTAGATATAATGAATTTTACACGAAACGTAATTCATGTTTGTAAAACTCGGGGAACGTAAAGAAAGAATTCGTGTAAAATAATGTCTCTTGAAACTGACACATACGTAAATCGACAAAAGATTATTTTCTCCTCTCTTTCAACTCATTCTTATGTGCTGAAGGATGCTTACATGTGTCTGTATTGGGGGACAGAAATTTACAAGACATTTTGGTAGTGTGTACTAATGCAAAAAAGGCGCCTGGCATCGAAAGTTCCTAATCATTAACTGTGGAAGTGCATTTAGAACACTAAGTTGCGAGCAAGCAATAAGCTTGAAATGCTAAAAAAGAAAGATCTCTAGAAGTTTGTGGATCAACTTTAAAACCTATTATGGATCATTTGCGATTAATTCATGGATTATTATCGGTAATTTATTAATCATGTGCATATATTTTACTTTATGTACATTATATTCTAAGGTTCAATATTACAAGTTTAAAGAATGATATTGAACCTCTTATGGAACATTTGCAATATCTTAATGAGTAATCCGTACAATTATACCTTTCATACCCTAAATATATAACGGTACTTTTTTCACAGGAAATTTATTTTCGTAAAGTAGCTTTCACACGTTTCGTAAACATGGATTTTGTACATAGAACAAATGGCTCGTATGTTGTACGAAACATTCATAATGCTTTTTATCTGGTGAAATGCTATAATTACACCTTTTCGTAAAATGCACGAAATGAACTCCGTGATGACCAGCCAATCGCTGCTTCTCTTTTATACCGCACTCATGCACGATGGTGTTTCTGCTGGAATGGGTGGAAATAATTTATCTATAGTATGAATCACATTGTGTTGCATTTTATGGATAATATTTTTTTTTATAGATTTTCATCATGCATTGGTCATTTATGGAACGAATTTCTAATGTTTATGGATCACTTCTTCAGTTTATAGGTGTAAACTTAGGGCTGCCAAATTAGAAGCGTTACACGGTTCAAGACGAAAATTTTGATATCATCTTCATCCATCCACTACTATTCACGGGTCTCATGGCTTTGAGAGATGCTCCCCGGATTCAACAGTATCTCTTCTTAATGGAGAAGATCAAAACCCAGATCGTAAATGTATGTATGTATGGTAGCCACCATCCCTTCATGCCCTTGCCTTGGATGCAGCTCCACTTAATAGCGAGATCAAATTGGGCCACCGATCTGAATTCACAATATCGCTGTATGAAGGGCCAAAAACGGAGGGGTGGATCCGTAAGCAGAGACGCTCACGCGAAATCCACGGGAAATTGAGAATCCCCTTCCAACGATACGATCCAACAAATCGAATAAACCAATTCGCAATACTTATTAAGCTTTCTACAGGATGGCGCGTCAATCTCACTGAAACTGTTGGAGTAGAATTCACAGCATCATAATCGAATCGGTAGGATACAGAATTTTTATTCCCTCCTAGACTCAGGCAGTCAATCAAACCATCGTCCAGTTTCAACTTGAATGATACCCTGATGCTCCCTCCCAACCCAGTTTTTTATTATATATTTATATTTATTATATTTATATATATATATATATATATATATATATATATATATATATATATATATATATATATATATATTTATAAATATATATATATTTTCATAATTTATAATTCATGTTGTATGTAATAGAGCAATGAAATATACTAGAATATTTAATTTAATTAAAATGTCATAGTTGCAATTCGTCGCCCTGTAATTTAAAAAAAATATGATTTAATAATTAAAACAGTATTAAAAGGCATATGATAATAATATGCAGCTGGTTGCATCTTTACAGCTCAATCAGTGGCAGATGAATGTTACTCTGGAATGTGAAGATGATTTTGCAAATAAAAAGAACATTAAACGTTTGATTATACATTAAAAATTAAAAAATATGTATGTATTCATGACATCTGGATAAACATAAACAGCAGATTTGAAGAGCATTTAATAATTTTATTTATATTCAATGATCTACATTAAAAGAAAAACACCTCAACATACAATGCAATAAAATATCTGGAATCAATTTCCTGTAACCTTGAAGTATTAAATTTCATCAATTATTATTATTTATTTTTTTGATAAATAATTTTATTATGATTATAATAATATGCAGTGATGATATGATGAAAATAATAAGATGTTGTAATGAGATACTAAATAATATAAATATTAAAATAAAATGCAGCTATTTGCCTTTCTGCTGCGAAGTAAGATGATATAAACTCTGAAATGTCGAAAATTTCTAAAGTGATGTAATGAAGGAAAGTTTATCACCGGGCAGGCTGCAGAATGGTAAAGGAAATTTAAGCTAACAGTGAGCCGAAATAAATTTCATATGATTATGATTACTGCCCAAAAAGGGAAACTTAACAAATCCACAAAAAAAGAAAGAGAAAATAAGGAAGAAAATTTGAATCCTACTAGGCCCATGGATAATTCTTTATGACTGTGCAATAGAAAATGAAGGATCGTAAACAATTTTAGTTTTTAAATCATTAAATTTGTTTGGATGAAGAAGAAAAAAAACCTATAGTAGAATCTGTAGTATGACCTAGAGCCGCATAAATGTGAAGCAGAAATAGCATAACAAATATTGCGAAAGGGTGTTACAATACAAAATGATAACAAAAATCATATCTGAACTGTCTGCATGTCTGCTGGTTATGGTCCTGCTGTAATTGTAGACAGACCTGCATTATCATTGTCACGAAGGAAAAAATAATTTAAGATTACTATACAATACTTGGGAACTCCATGGATGATCTGAAATTATATACCGTATAAAGAATATTTCCATTTATTGTAGTAGGGTAAGATTTCAGCATGCACCTTCCTGACCCGGGTCGCACTGCCTACATCGCCTTGGTGCGACTGCCACCTAATGTATAGTTGACGCGATACAGTGTTTCTTACTCAGCCGCTGTTTGAGCCGCACCTCCTTGGTGGACAGACGCTCGACAGACGCTCGCACCTCCTCAATCTAGCTGAAGTCAGAAGGACAACAGTGCCCAGGCTGCACTTCCAGCTAAGTACGCAACCCCATCTATTGACCCGTGGAAGCATGAGGTAGGAACTTGTGAGACCAGAGCTATGTTGCGGGGACGCACGCTCCTTTGCGACTCAGAACTGTTAAACATCTAGCTGTGATCTAACAATGCACGAATCTTTTCGAAAATACAAGATTTTGACAGCGCAATGTCGATACAGAAAATTATCAATGCTTTGGTGAGTTCAACATACGATTCCATAGAATAAATATAATTTAATTTTCTGTGTTATTTTTTCTCTTTAGACAGTTAGTCTTAAATAACCACCTAAAAAAAATAGCCACCGATAAAAACAATCCCAAAAACATCATGCATCAGTCATATAGCAATTCGAAAAGAATTCTCCATAAACAAGGGTTAAAAATGATAAACAAATCCCGTTCTTATTAAGCAAACGATGCATATGCACATTTTCGTAGCCTTCCAGTGCTCAAGTGTGTGCACTCGTGCGAGGATTCTCGTTTCTTGAAGCGCTCACCGCAAAGCATGAACTAAAAAAGCAATTCTCCAAAGCACAAAAAAGACAGTTCATATGCAAACAATCTTCAATCTTTGTTTCCTACAGCTATTTGTGTAGACTACTTCCACCACGTTCAAGTGTCTGGTTATGTTATGGTGATTGTAGTTGTCGTCGTAAGATTACTATCTGATTCTGGTTGATTCCTTCGTTCGTCGAGTTGTTGTTTGTTTATTAAATTTCTTCTTCTTTTTGCGGTTATTCTTGAGCATCAAAAGATTTCTGCTTTCGCTGGCTTGTTCTCGTCAGCGTGGTCGTGAATTATGAATGCAACATAAACGCCTGCAGCATAATAAAATCGTGTCAATCTCGGTACAAATGGGAAAGGTGGCAGGCAGCATGGGCAGAACAGAAGGAGAGGACAACGAAATGAAAACAAAAGGTTTCTTACTTACATTATGCTAATCTGAGATCGTGTGGTTTCGAATTTCGATGTACGGTTACACGTGTTCACAAATGCGACCGGCTGGGGCAAAGCTGTTGAATACGGCGATTTAATTAATTTTTACTGCATTACGGAATGGGTTTTTAAAAATCTGAATCAAGAGAAAGCACCCAATCGTGTGATAATCATCTGCCTTTCAATTGGACGAAGACGACGACGACGAAGTCAACAGTTTAGTGAACCGTTGGCAAAAAGAGGCGGAAAGGAAATAAATACTCATTATTGTCCTCATTTTGGTCGTTTCTACTGACTTGAAATTTAAGACCAAAAAGCCGGTGAGCGAGATCCGGAGGTCAATTAGCACCTTCAAAACATTCATTGATCACCCACCAGCAGTTGCAGGCCTTATCTCGAAATAGCTCCGAAGCGTAGAGCCACAACCGAACTTTCTCCGGATTAAGTAATTTGACGAATAGGCGATTAATCAGCATTTCAATCAGCTAATTGAGTCAAAAACAAAATTCAACGGAAATCATTGAGCTGCGATCTTGGCTGCGTGAAGGAAACAGATCGCTTCAAGGTCGTTGGGCACACGAGTGCTCTCAACACTACGCAACGGAGTAAAGTCAGCAGCAAACCGTTAATGGAATGCTTTTGCTCACCGAAATCATGCATGATTCACGAATCGGCTGCTGTAACAGGGTGAAACAATGTACTTCCACCGAGGTGCTAATTTACTCTGTCTAACGGATAATCAGTAGATAATGGGCCTTGAAGGCAAACCCAGTCAGCAGGGGAGAAGCTCGTAACAGATCCCGGAAATAGCCTCGAGCAGCACGCCATTCAGTGATCGCATGGCAGTTATAGTGGCAACGATTGACTGGATATCAGTTGTACCTTCTCCGGTGGCACACGTGATGAAAGTGAAGATTATCGGAAACGCTTACATGCACATGAATGATCATCAACATTTCACAAAAGAGTGACCTAACTCTTATTTTCCAAACCAAATCAACTTTCCAACTCTTCCTCGTCGATCACAAAAGTGGAATATCGTCATGTTGACAATTCTCGACACAAATCGGTTTGACGTGCGGCGATCGCCTAGGTGTCTTCTATGAGCTGTGAAATGAATAATTAATGATCTCATCGATCCATTCAACCATGCATCTAACGCCTCGAAGGCAAACTCAGGCTCACATCACCTACTCTGGAGAACAAGTTGTCGATCATTACGATCGCCGCCAAGCACCGGTACAGAATGAATGGTTTCACCGTCCCGTCACCATTAGCACTATTAACGAGTTCAATTAAATCATGGAGCAATGATTGATGCGTTTACTTCATGTCGAACGTTGCTTGTCACGTCATATGTGTGCTTCACCGCTCTCCTCAATCAACAATCGGGTCAATGAGATACGTAGCCTTTCCCATTCCGTCGTGCTCAATTCCAGGCTCCCCCGTGATGCGTTTATAGCCCCACAAAAGGGTTCCAGGAAGTCGAAGGACGTCTGAGCGTGAAACGATGCGCTGACCTCCAGCATCTACCATTTGGAGCGCAAAAATCTCTCCAACCCACCGCAGCAGGCTTTGTTATGTCCTACCTACTCGTTGTTGTTGTCGTCGGAGAACATTCCTCACTGGAGTTGCGTCTTCTTGTCCAAGCAAGCCGAGCGAGAACACTGCAACAGGTGGAAACCCCGCTGCGGCATAATGCATATAGTAGGCGCTGCAGGGGATCGAATTTTTTTTTTTTGCACGTTGCGTGGAGTTTTTGGAGGATGACGAATATGTTTTGCGCTTGATGAACGAGTTTGTGCGAACATGAGTGTGCAAATATGAAGGAAAGAATGATCATTTTCAAGATAATTCGCGGTACATGCTGTGCCAAGCTTGTACACAGTTTGTAGCATTTTAATTGTTAGAGATGTAAAAAAACAAGCGAGGATCGTTGTTTGACATCTTCATTGAATTGATGGATTGGAGAGTTGTGATTATGAAATGTGCAACTCATCGTTCGATGTTTTGCCCCATATACTGCTTTCAATGTAACGATATTTAATAATTAATTAAGAATAATTAATCTAATTTCAAATTATTATACGTTTGGTGTAACCAATCAATTAACATTTTTCCTAGAAAGCATTGTAATTAATATTTAAAAATTTGATACACTACACAACAAATTTTTACAACCTTTAAATTAACGTGCAAGATCACGGATGATCTGGTGAGGTGATCTGGCACAGGACTCTCTGAACCTAGCCAGGGTTCACATTTTCCGTTCTTCCAACATCTGAAGACCAGCTAGGCGGTGGATCTCGTAGTTCCTAGTCCTCGGAGGACTGTATTTTATAGCAGGAAGGATAATTTCCTTTTGGATAGCCCCTTGGAGGTCTATGACTGTGGTCCGCAGTCATTACTTTCTTTTTGAAGTTCGACCTCCATGTGCTGGCTTATATGTTGTCATATAAGTCCAACGACCTGAAGTACTTTAGTACAGATAATTCTGTACTACGGTCGTTACACAATACTTCACGTATTGTGCCTATAACTCCCGTTTCGGCCCTCAATTGTGCCCTAGCAGGGCACTCCACAAGTAGATGGTTAACATCTAGATCCACTCCGCACCCTTGGCCTTTCTACCGTTGATTCGTGGCCCGTGAGTAAGTCGAGTATGTCCTATCCTCAGCCGAGTCAGAGTCCTCTGATCTCGAGGGTAGGGCATATCTTTCCACTCTTGTGTAGTGTTTTTGATACGCCATACGCCTCTCGGTTGTTATACCAAGATTCCTCCCCTGCGTATCGAGAGGTCTGCTTCACCCAGCGGGTAGCGTCGCTGTAAGGGATAGGAAGGTCCCCCAGCTGAGCATGACGACCCTGGTTTGCCAGTTTATCAGCAGCCTCATTACCTGGTATACCTGCGTGTCCAGGTACCCAGACGAAGGTTACGTTGGTAAACTGTTGCACCTCTAACAGCTACGGGTTTCCCACCTGCCCATGCTCAAGGGCAGATAGACAACTCGCGGAGTTGGAGAACACAATGAGTCTCATTTGACAACTTGCATGCCTGCAAGAGTGCATAGGCCTCAGCTGAGAAGATACCGCAGATGGCGGGTAACCGACCGCAACGGCTTATGGCCCTCCCAGATACTCTGTAGCCAACCTCTTCCTCAATTTACGAGCCGTCCGTAAACAGCAGGTTCAGGCCTTCAAATGTGGAGGTAATTTCCCCAAAGGCCGCTTTCGCTCGAAACTTCCTATTATGTAGGAAGTTTTCCACGTAAGCCAACATGCGTCCTTTAAACTTCCATTTGTTGAGGGTAGTTAAGATAGGAGGTCTCCATGTCATATCATATGCCTTGGAAAAAGCGAGAGATACTACATCGACGTGTAGGTTCTCTGTCTTGGCCTTGTCCAATAAAAGATCGAGTTCATAGAAGAACGTCTCCGACCCATAGCCGCATCAAAATACGTGTTGCTGTGGGTGGATTCTCTCATGCCTCTCCAACTCAGTTGACAGGCGACGGTTAACCATCCGCTCGAGTGTTTTCCCCATACAGCTCAAAAGCGTGATAGGTCTATACCCATCTGTTTGGGTCTTATTCTTCCCTGGTTGAGAATAGGAATGACCAACCCTTCTTTCCACACATCTGGAATCATGCCGGATTGCCAGACTTCGTTCAACGTGTCCAGAAAAGCCAACCGGCCGATAAGTGGCAGTTGCCTCAGGAGGGGATAGCCAATATCGTCAGACCCTGCTGCCTTGCCGACACCACAGCGCAGGGCTCAGTTGAGCTCCTCTAGGTCGAAAAGCCTGTTGTAGTTACACTACACAAACCTTTGTTGGTACTGCGGTACCTTCCCTCTGCCAGTGACTTTACACGACGGAACTCATCACTATGATTGCTGTTTGCCGACACCTTGGCAAATTGATCAGCAAAGGCCTCAGCGATGAGCTCCGGTTGGTTCGTGTAACCGATGTCCAATTTTACGACCCCCTCTACATGGTGGTTTTTCCACCAATGGACTTTACCTTCCTCCACAGTTCGCTGGGGCAAGTGGATTCGGATATATCCGCGGCGAAAGCCAACCATGTAGCCCTTTCGCAGACTTTTGCGTCTACTCTTAACAGCGGTGTGAACATCTGACCCCCATCAAGGTACAGATCTCTTACCGCTTCTGCCTCCGGCCTTTGGGATGTGTCGATGCGCGGCCACACTCAGGATCTCATCCAATCAGTTGGGCTGAGTATAGCGTTTTTTGGCATCTTGCGGGAGTTATCTTAACAAATAAAATTGATAGGTTACTCATCATGCAATTGTTATCTAAATCTATATTATGTACTTCTGATAACTTACACACTTAAAGAAATATAACCGAACTCGATTGAATTTCAACCGTGTGTTTATCTGCTGAACGCTCGGTAGTCTGTTCGGGTCAAATTGGAGCAATCGAGTTCTCGTTAAATTTTTATTTTCTAGCAATCTGTCAAATTAACCGAAAAACTCGGTTGACAAAAATAATCCAATCAGCAATAACCGAACATCAGTTTACTCAAATATTACCGAACACTGTCAAACAAACCGATTTTTCTGTTGCAGTTATCGAAGTTTGTTCTTTATGGCAGGGCTGGAATTTTCGTTGAAATAGTTTCGAATTTTGTTGCAATAAAACCAGTTTTGTCAGTTACATTGTTTATGAACCTCATCCTCAAAATCCTCATACATTACTAAACGTGCATTCTCCTGTTTTCTTTTTCAATTTTCACCTGAAAAAACGACACAGTACGTGTTCGAGTTACAGCTTAACAGCTCGAAGGTTTTATGGGAAATGGGAGACAACCGAATCCCCGTCTACTACGATTTATCTACAAAATGCTATAAAGCGGCGCTGCCAACCTTTGCGCGCCAACGTCTTCCGGCTGTGTGGAAGTGGAAGGGAAAACACAACGAGCAGGAGTCAGCGAGCACCCGAGCGGTCGACCGTCCGCCATTCGAGTATCAACCATCGACGCGAAAGAAGCGTCTCTTCAAGAAGTTAAATAAGTTTCATGAATAAATGGGATAATTGGGATTTTGCACATCGGCAGTAAGAGCATATCGAGAATGCGAAAATTCTCTGATAATGGGACCAACTTCATCGGAGCAAGAAAGGAGTTGAACGAATTGTACACTTTGTAGCAGCAAACTGAACGCCAAATCTTCGAGTTCTGCCAGTCTAACAAATCCGATGGCGAACAATTCCCCCTAACGCTTCTCATATGGGGGGATTATGGGAGGCAGGTGTGAAAAGCGCATAGACCATACTCAAGAAAGTTTCTCAAGCAGCCCAGCTCACGATGATGGAGTGTAGCACGCTGCTGTGTCAGATTGAGGCTTTACTCATTGTACGCCCCTTCGGACGATCCCAACGACCACGAACCACTCACTCCTGGGGATTTTATGATGGATCGTCCTCCGACAGCGATTCCTGAGCCGACATACGATGAGATTCCAGTCAACCGACTTTCTCGACATATTCAACACCTGCGGAATGAGTTTTGGAAACGTTGGTATGGCGAGTACTTGGTGGAGCTTCAAACCAGAAGCAAATGGAGAACGAAGAAACGCAACGTTACCCCAGGAATGGTGGTGTTAATAAAGGATGACAACTTACCTCCGCAATGTTGGAAGCTTGGGAGGATCTAAACCACTTTTCCAATTAAGGACAAAATAGGGTGGGTGGTAGAGCTGCGTACAGCGAAGGGTATCTTGAGGCGCCCAATCAGCAAGTTAGCTCCGCCACCTATCCTGGGCAATCTTCAGTCTTCCCCCGGGGTGGATGTTCGAGCTACAGCTTGACAACTCGAAGGTTTTATCGGAAATGGGAGACGACCGAATCCCCGTCTACTACGATTTGTCTACAAAATCCTATAAAGCGGCGCTGCCAACCTTTGCGCGCCAATGTCTTCCGACTGTGCGAAAGTGGAGGGAAAAAGCAACGAGCAGGAGTCAGCAGGCCTATGACAAAGTCCATTTTTTCACGTAGACAACATCTCAGCAAGCTCAGCTGTCAAAATAATGTCAACATTGTAAGTTGTGTTTGTTGTTGCTCGTTTTCGTTGTGCACGTCATACAAAGCAGAAATATCGCTTTCTGTGGTGTTTTACATCAAAACAAACAACCAAAACAAATGATTAGACTTCTATTTGATAGCTGACAGCGAACCCAAATCAATTTGGGCCCAGGACATCCTGTCTACTGTCAATCACTGCTATTGATATAGGCTTGTCAATGGCCTGGGAGTCAGCGAGCACCCAAGCGGTCGACCGTCCGCCATTCGAGTATCAACCATCGACGCGAACGAAGCGTCTCTTCAAGAAGCTAAATAAGTTTCATGAATAAATAGGATAATTTTAGAGAAGTTCAAGGTCATATTTGTGTCCGATCCGAAAGAATCCATCCGTGTAATAAGTGTTACAGTCCACTAATCCAACAGTACGAAGAATTTTGGCAAACACACATACATATGACGCGCACACGGGAGATAAAATGGCTGACGATTTTTCAGGTCTTATCAAGTCAGCTAAAATAACCAAGTTTTTCGGTAGACATAGCCGTCGCCAAATTGACTCAAAGGGAAGTGTTTGACGTTTAAGAATATTCAGCGAATGCTCGGCTCAGATTACCGTAATGAAAGTGAACACAACTTCTGGACGTCCATACACAGAAAAAAATAATTCATTTTAACAAGCGCGTAAAATTTCCCATCGTTTTATTCTAAGCCAAAGGAGGCGTCAACAACGAAATTGTTTACAATCTTTCATGCGCTAACAACAATGTTTCCAATCTTTCATACCATCGAATAGATTCTGGCGTTATCTGGCTTAAATTTACATGAAATATCCCATTATTTTCTGCCAAATTTAGCGTTGCCTTTATGTGTATTAGGTAACGCAGAAAATTACACGTTTTTTTTTACGAACTGTGTAGTTAATTTATTGTCATTTTTTTCCCGCTCAAATCTTCTTTCATATCCAATTTTCTGAGAGCATAACATACTATCTGTTGCTACATTGCGCAGTCCGCATTCTCTGCCCTGCAAAAACATATGACCAGTACTGAGCTCCATCACGGTCATGACATCGTTAGAATGGACAAATGAGATTCTTGCAATTGACCAAAGCAATCGAAAAGCCTCTCACTCTCACAAACTTCTCATCAACATGAAATAATAACCGAGAGATATTCTAACAATCTAACAATGAGAGATTCTCTCATCCCTCGCACGCTTTCATTTATTACAGCACCATTATTAAACCTTTGGAGGGATCATTTAGTACAGGTAGAAACAGTGCTGGCTAGTATTCTCTACAAATAGTAGAATGAAAAACGTAAAACTAAATGGAATATGAATGAGAGAGAAAGTAATCAACGAGAGTCTCTCAATTGCAGACTCGCCCTAATGAAAAAAAACCTAGATATCTTGTACAAGTGTTATGTGATACGATCGTGTCGCCAAGAATAAATATACTGACATGGAAATTGACCGTCATTTTACTTCTCTAGTACACAGGTGATCATGATGGCCATCGCTAGTAGCGGTGTTTTCACCGTCAAAATCAGCAGACTTTACTCCGTCAGTGGCGATATGTCCGCAGCTTGAGCTTACGATTGAATTTGTAAACAATGTTTAAAGTCAATTTCTCTTGAATCTTAAATCATTCTCGTGAAATCAAAGCAGTATCTGGTATAACAGTAGAAAAGTGCAGTAGCTGAATATAGTAGGATTCTCGTGATTCGTGAGAGATCAACGTTTAAAGTCATTGTTTACAAATGGCTTTTATGCCTTTATCATGAATTACTTGAGAGCTATTTCTTTCCCTTTAAATTTTGTGTGTTTGACAGGGTACCCGGATACCTTTTCGGGTTTTACACTACGAAATTTCATATATTTTTTAATGAAGGAAACAGGAAGCTGAAATTCACTGACATTTTAGTGAAAAATAGAAGGCAAATTTAGCAAGGGGGGCTGAAGGGGGAGAATTCGTTTTTTTTCACATGTTTTAGCTGTTTGACAGGGTACCCGGGTATCCACCAAATTCACATAATTGGAACTCTGGCAATTATTTACCGGTTTTAATTCTGTTGGCACCGTTGGATTCAAAAACTTATTCGCATTATGAACATTAATATGGGTTTCAAAATTCATAAAAGTTCTCCTGAAGCTTTTCCTCCACCTTATGTTGCCATCTGATAATGTGTCCTCGGTCATCCCGGAACAGGTACCCGTCCGGTTTTGAGTGGCAATGAACAACACTAGCCACAAAACGTTGTGAAATAGCCTTCTGGAGAGATTTCCTGAATTTTGAAACCCATATTAATGTTCATAGTCCGAATAAGTTTTTGAATCCAATGGTGCCAAAAGAATTAAAACCGGTTAATAATTGCAAGCGTTTCCTTTTGAAAATGGTAATGGCCACTCGAGGCCTCACGAGAACCTGACAGGTCCGAGAACAAGTCATCAGATGGCCACTATATGTTGAGAAATACCCTACTAGAAAAAGGAATCCCAGGGTTTTCTTCTGAAGATTTTCATGGTCACTCGAGGCACCACGGGAACCTGTTACAGATTGACCGTTCCGGTTTATGGCCCACAATGGAATAGTTTCTAAGGGGCTTAATGCATATGATAGCGACCTCAGAGTGTACGTGTAGAAACAGGCATCCTCGAAATGGGTCGTTGGAACTGCAATAGAGCTATCACCTTTTATCTCCAGGGCTAAAAGTGTTTGCACCTATAGATAGCACAAGGTCAAAAAAGGTGCTGACAAAATTCTTACATAAAATCACTGCCGGTCAGTGGGAGGTGAATTACACACACGCACATACACACATAGACATAGTTTCTAAGATTTTTTCCAAAAATGTTGAGACCCATTCCCGGAAATTCAATTGATATTCCCAAATAGTATCTCCGCACCGGACCACAGCCCCAACAACCAGAATTTCCGTTAACCAAGAGAAGCCGACCGGATATTGCCGATAATATTCATGAAGCGGGTGAGTTTTTGAAGCTAACGGTGCCAAAAGGATTAAAATTGAACAATAATTGCTAGAGAGTTATTATGCTGCTATTATGCCGAAAATAATGTGTCCTGCATATCGTTCTCAGAGATAATTAGTGAGTGATTGATTTTTCTACTTCCTTCATAACACATTCTCCAGCAGTCATGAAGGCTGTTGTCACAAACGGTCAAATGAGATCAACCTGTTTGTGAGTGACACAGTGTTTTACCATCATTCGTGAGTTCTAATGATCATGAGAAGATGGTGGTCATGAAATGCACAGCACTGCATATGCCAGCATCAGTTTCATTTAGATGTAAGCACATGACTCAGTCAAAAGTTTGTTGAATTCTTTAACCAATATGAATTGACGCTTAATCGTTGCTGTATTTATAATTATCGCAACAGACTATAAATTTTTTTCGAAGACAAATAAATAGGTGAATCAATTCATGAACTTATTTAAGTTTTATGAGGGTACACGTCGTTGGAAATATGATCGAAGATAATGCAAACATAATGATTAAATAGGTGCTCTATTTCATATTAATACTTCTACTCCTTAAAGACTGATCATCGCTTTATTTGTATAAAAGAGTGTAAACCCAATATTTATTGATAACTTATTGACTACGGTCCTCTTAATGAATGATTTCGCCGAGCAGAACCAATAGAAACCAAAAAAAAATCATCACCAACGACCGGTTTCCGCATTGCTCGCAATGGAAAAATACCTTTTCACAAAAACCTCCATAAAAAAGTGTTATTCCTCTGGAAGCAAGCAAGGCACAAAAAAAACTGCACTGAAGAAATGTCCACCATCGACAATGCCAACAATGCCATCTGACAGCTTTTCACCGATCACTTAGTGCCCGTCGCCTTTTGCGAGGTAAATACCTGCGTACCTGTCCGCCGCTTATGGTAAATGGGAATTCGCATAAATACACACACTCACAGAGAGCACTCACCACGGTAGGCCGATTGTCGATCGCCCGTCGATGATAATGGCCATCTTCGATCCAACGCGAAGCGAAGGAATCGCTGATGATGCATTTTCGCAAGGCCTCCCCGTCTGTTCCGCGTTGATAATGCAAACGGCAGCTGACGTTTGAAGCAGATGTCTTTCTCCGGGAAGATGGACGACGGTCGCATGGCCTGCTACTTGACCCAGTTGTCATTGCAGCCTGTATGGGAACGGGGAGCATTAGTTTGAGGAGTACGGGTTAAGTCGCGAGGAATATGGTGAAAGATGTTGTGATTTATGGGATGAAACATGTTCCGAGCTACATAGACCCTAAACGGATGGATGGATGAATGGAGTCGTGCAGGAATCTGGAATAACGATTGGAAGCGTTTTCCACATGAATCTTCTCGGAAGAAAAGTAATTTGTTCCGAATTAACACTGACTGTCAACACGTAGAATCAGTTCTTTTGTGCACCGCTAGTTAATATGCGAGCAGCGCAAACACAGCTCTATATCAAATTTCCTCTCATCTCTACAATCCCATTAAATGTGCCATAAAAATCATATTTCCATCAGATTAAGTACGGAGCTCAAATCTGGACAAACACCACTGGCACTGGCTGGCTACTGCTCGTCCCGTCGAAAGGCAGCCTCAGCCGGCGGATCAATGTTGCGCTTTTTATGCATTCACAAGAAATCATAATCTTTTACACCATATGGTATTGTCATTTTGCGTCGTAAATGCAGTTTTGCGTGGTTTTTTCTCCCTCATCTCGCTCATTTTTTACTACCATCTTTCCCACACTTTGGACCCCGCGAAGGAAGGAAGCTAAATTTATGCATATCTCTTCCAAGTAATCACGAATATTCATGCAACTTATGCAAGCCAGGGCCCCGTCCCGAGGACAGTTTGCAGTTGCAGTTTGGGCGCAGGAAAATTTTCAGCTCTAATCGCTTCGTGCAGAGCCGCAGTCGTCAGTGATTTCCATTCGAGTCTGTCCCTTTTACGGACGATTGACTTTAATTAGATAGAACAGCTCATTTCAATACATGATCTTGCATCTGGGCTGACCATTTCTAGCCAACCGAAGACGTCAATCAAATTCTGCTCGGACCCCTCAAGGCCCCCAACTAAGCTGCGCGCCTTTTTGGGTCATCGCAAGAGAGTACAAACTTGCGCACCGAATTTCACCTGGTCTCGTAAAAATTGCTTTAATTAAACTTTTATTGCAACTGGAAGTACCCATCAGCACTGGTGTCGTCTTGGTCGTCGTTTATGTTGCTCAAGGCTGTTCCTCAGCAGTAGCAGTGTGTGAGGGGACCGAAAATAAACAACCTGTCATTACTGCATTTTTGAACCGGCTCTGTTCCTGAATTTTCCCATATTTTCGCTGCCTCGATGCAGGATCCGGTTGGTTTGGAGGGAAAACTTGCTTCCCTGCAATCGAAAATGACCTCGAAAAAAAAACAAGAAAATAAACGTGGCTGCCGTGAGAGGCGAACGATCGTTTTATGATCGGGTCCAATCGAAAGCAATCAAGCTGCGGTAATGAATTTATACGGTCGAGGGCCACATGGACAATTGTTGTATCAATCACGTATTTAGTTCTGTTAATATAGATATGACTCAATTTTATGCGATGACTGTCGTTAACCTTTTTGTAGGTTTTCATACTTGAATCGATTTTAACTTTGATCAATTGGGCCGTCATGTTACCATTTAAAAATTTGAAAGAATTTTTATGTCCCTTTTTACGCTTCTGTTTTGTGAGATCAGTTGCATTACTTGCATCAAATGTGAGATGATTAGAGGTTGACAAACAGTAATTTATTTCGCGGGGCGTTCTAAATTTCATTTTCTAACAGTTCCGATGTAAAGAAAAAATAAAACTGTCATATGCTTTGTTTGATTTTGTGTAAAATTTGGAACGAAATCCAACCTGTTCTAAAAGGAATTATCTAATTTTGTTTTTTTATTTATTTATTTTAAAGTGTGTTTCGATCAAAATTTGGTTTGGGTATGTTTGACGCATTTCCATTCATCGTGCATTAAAAAAATGTGCATACCCCTCATTTTGTGCGTGTAGCATCATGCCTCTGTTTTGACTTTGAGATAGATCATTGCACGGAATGTATTAACCTCACTTTTTTGACAGTTCAGGGAGCTTGTTTACAAGGTGTTAGAATTTGAACCGCTAAAACGAAATTTTTCGTTGGCTTTTTCCGGAATCTGTACGATCAGATTCATGAAATGATGTACAAATAAGCTCTGGTGTCTATTTCTCGTCGACTTTACTTCAATCGTAATAAAATTAGAGCACAAAATCTCAAACCGAGCTTAGCGAAAATATTTTAAGTCCACGTAAACAAGCTCCCTGAACTGTCAAAACCGCATTGATGACGCCATGGTGCAATGGTCTATTGGCAATTCAGTTATCAAAATGTCGTCGAAGCGAAGTTATCAAAATGTCGAGAAGCAACGCATCCAAATTTGGCACGTGCAAGGTGATGATTCTCAATTTGTTCCCACACGCTAAGACAAGAAAACGGAAAATTCGGTAAAAAATACCGAAAATCGCACAAAAGTGCACATACTGAAATTTTCGGTAAACATGGATTACCGAAATTTCGGTATTGCTGGAAATCCGGGAAAAAAGTTAATAATTACTTATTTTTGTACGGTATTTTTTACCGAAACTGCTAGCAGCTCAATGAGAGAATTTTTAACCAAATTTAGGTAAAATATAACGATAAAATCTGTAAATCCACTTTACTGAAACATTAAGTAAAATCAAATGTTTTGTTTCGGTAAATTATACCGATACTTTAGGTTTTGCTACCAAAACCTAATTTTCGGTAATCATATCTTAGCGTGCAGTGTGTCTATATAGATCCGTGCAGAACCCACCTAATCTAGTACTTCAATTTAGCACCAGATAGTAGTAGTAGTGCTATAAATGTATGGGATAGGATTCAAGTCTGAGCTAGTCGTAGTAGGTTAAAAGTTTTCTTTTGAACTCAAATAATTAAATAAATTCATTCCAAATCCAGTATTAGATGCCAATAGGTTCTCCTAAATTGTATTTCTACAAGTTAAAGCGTAAGTAAAGTCCATTCCCCAGTAATTTAAAGGTAACCCTTATGAAGGAAAAGTGACGCCTAGTGGGACATAGCAGCAGCTCTAGTATAGAGCTACTTCACAGCCAATAACAGATTTATTGCCCGGAGAAACTTCAGCGGAAATCGCGAACCTGCTCCAACACATGGCGAAAATCCAAACTACTCTCACGCCAAGTTGGCGAAATTGTTGGTATTCGGTGAACGTTTGTTGACAGCCAGGAAAACCGGATTCGGGGGAAATCGAAAGTCGGAGGCCACAGTGACGACAAAAAGAGTTGCTCAAATCTTTCCGTCCGAGATGTTGCAAAGAAGCTGGGAGTGGTGCTATCAACCGCGGATAGAGCTAAAATACGAGCTAGACTGTCGACTTACAAGAAAGTGAGTGACTCCAAATCGCGACGATAAACAAAACATGTCGGCCAAAGCACGATCGCAAAAGTTGTCCACGACGATGCTGACGAAGTTTGATGGCGTGGTACAGGACAATGAAACTTACGTCAAGGCAGACTTTAAACTTTCCGGCAACCGGACGGGGAAAGGTGGCAGATATTTTCAAGCACATTAAACTGTCAAAGTTCGCGAAGAAATAGCTGGTTTGGCAGGCCATCTGTACCTGTCACTTGAAAAGCAACGTTTACATTGCGGAACCGTCAACAAGGAAATTTATCCGATCGAATGCCTACAAAAACGTCTACTGCCTTTCCTGAAGCCTTTCCATTACGAAAAAAGGCCGTGGAGTGGTATGCTGCCAACAACGTTCAAGTGTTGCCTAAGGCTAAGAACCCTCCCAACACGCCAGAGCTCTGCCCAATCGAACAATATTGGGCCATCGTCAAGCGGAACCTTAAGTAGACTCAAAAAGCTGTTGTGAGCGCGAAACAGTTCAAGTTTATGCGCGGTCTTACTCCGGAACAACGAAAAAGTATCGTGCACAAATGCGCGATTCGAAAATATAGAGAACAGTGTACGTTTGAAGATGCGCCGAAGAGTGGTCGGAAATCCAGTCCTGTTAGTCCGGATATCGATAGAAAGATCAGGGATGCCTACAAGCGAAAACCAGCGACTTCCGTTCGGGATGTTGCGAAAAAACTAGGGAATTCGTCAAGAAAGACTTAAAGCTAAAAACATACCGGAAGCAGAAAAATTTCAAAAGGAATCCAAAACAGGCCGCGTCCGTGAAACCACGAGTCCGCAAACTCTACGATACGTTATTGTGTATAAATTCTGGGTGTATAATAATGGACGATGAAACGTATGTGAAACTAGATTACAAAACGCTTCCCGGACCACAATTCTATACTGTAAGCGAAGAAAAAGAAGGTTCGGGAGGCAAAAACGGAAAGAAGGTTCGGCAGGCAATATGCGAGTGTGGTAAAACATCTAGTCCGTACATCACAACGGAGACGATGAACACTCAAAAGTACGTTAAGGAATGTCTCCAGAAGCGATTATTGCCGATGATCAGGCAGCACGAAGGTCAAGTAGTGTTTTGGCATGATTTGGCGTCATGTCATTACGCAAAGGTCACTTTAGAATGGTACAAAAGTCAAAATGTATGTTTCGGGCCGAAAGACATGAATCCGCCGAACTGCCCGAAGGCACGGCCAATCGAAACTTTTTGGGCTTTAACCAAAGCAAAGCTTCGAAAATTTATAAAACCAGCGGACGACATCCAAAAATTTAAAAAAGATTGGCCGAAAGTGGGTAAAATTGTGGGAAGTACCACTGTGCATAAGCTAATGGGTCATGTTCGAGGAAAAGTTAGGAGTCTTGGCTATGATTAAATATTTTGATTAAACGAGAGTAAAATATCATATAAAACACACGCTTATACTTTCTGGAACAGTCTAAATTAATAAAAAAAAACTTTGATCGACTCCCACACATTACTGTTTGACCAAATTTTGACCGGAACACCCTTTAGTCGAAGCTGAAGAGCTGCTCCGCTGCTCTGTGGTTGCTTTTCATCTCCGTATTTTTTTTTTTTTGAAAATATGTATTTGGGAAGTATGAAGAGGTCTGTAGCAGAGTTGCTATTGATGAACGTCTTATGTTAATTTTGTAAGCTTGGCTTAATTCCTACGGCCTTGTGTAAAGTTTGGTTCACTTTTCTACAGTGCTGTACTTAATTACAGGAGATTTATTTGCAAAACAATGAAAACAGAAAACTTTGCAAAACAATTAACCAAGTTTAATCAAATTCTGCGAAGCATGCTGATTTTATTACAACTTCATTCAAGCTCTGTGATGTAAGATGAAATTCTGAGATCTCCACTGAAGCCCTTTGAAGTACGCTGAGCTTTTCTGGAGTGTTGTTTTTTGATCAAAGAATTTCGTTGCAGTTCTTTGAAATATTTTAAACTCTATGAAGTTCTGCGAACCGAGCATAACTTCTACCATGTGCCCAAAAAACAAAGGTGAAGACGACTTCTATGTTCTGAGAATTTCACTCAAACTCTACTAGAAATGAGAAGAAAAAGTAGTATTTTCCATTTATTTCCAACTACCTTTATTGCTTACTCTAGGTTTATTCTTATTATTATATTCTTGCATATTCTTACTCTAGGATTTGACACTTAACGCATATTGCTGGAGTTCTGTGCTCTTTGCTAAAGTTACTTAGCATGTTTTGCTCAATTGCAGTTCTTCAATCTGTCTTAAGGTTCTGATAACTTTACTAAAATTCTATAAACTCTTTGAACGCTTTTCGAACAGTGATTTTTGGCTATGATATGAAGTATGAAGAGTAAGTGTTGAAAGTTCCGTCAGTATGCGGCAGCTTGGAAATAGAACAGATGTTTTATTTGGAAATTGAGCGAAAGGGCATGTGTCCAGTGGTACTCGAACCAAAGAAGTCAACTTTTGCCTAACAATTAATGTATTGTTAAAATGGATCAGGTCTGAGGCTATAAAAAAGCAAATATGTTAATTTTTTCAATTTGTGTTACAGTGTTACACAGTTTTTTTTTTAAGTTTTAAGAAGTCGACTGAAGTTCTATGATTTTATAGTGTTATCTAAACATTACTGGAGTTATGGTTTCTATGCTTTAGTTCTGATAACTTTGCTACGTTTTGCTGAATTTCCGCAGAAATTAGTCTTATATTTTCTGAAGTTCTGCCAATAAGATTTTTTTATTCATGTTTGCTGAATCTCAGCTAAATATTCAAAAGTTCTGCGTTAACTTTGTAGATGTTGTACTTTATTTTATCATATTTTACCATCTTATACTTGAAGATTGATGAATTTTACTAAAATTTTGTGAATTTTGAACATCTTCGGGATGTTGTATGATTTTATTTTAAGGATATTTGAATACTTTCGGTAACTATCTGATAACTTCTTGGAACTACTATTCGGAGTTTCTTCTCGGAGTTTCTTCTCTGTTGAGAATTCGGTAAAATTTCTATAAAAAATCGTAGTGTTGAATGAACTAGAGATTACGATTCAAAATGATCACAGAAATTATGTATGTTTGCATAATTAACCGTCAGAGAAGCAATTCTGATATTGTAAGATCAGCTGTAATTACAGAAAGAACCAACAGATGATGCTCGAGACTAACAACCACTACTGGACAAAATAAAGTGTGAACTTCTAAAAGATTTAAAGTTTCTTGATTTTCTCAATATTTATAAAAGTTATTTCTTCAAAGCGTTCGATCAAATATTAACAAATGTCAGTTATTGGAAAACTAGGAAAATGTAAACTAACCTTACTTTTGTTCACTTTTTAAAAATATGTTTTTTTTTTAAATTTGATACAGTTATTCAAACTATCACTCGTAAAAGCGGCCAAATTCCTTCACACTAATAAAAGCACATCCCATTTGACATTCTATTTCATCTGCAACTTACAAACTTCTTCGTTTGGCGCCGTGTTGAGTGATTAACTTTGTTATTATTGTAAGAGAAAGGCAACAATAAGAGAAATGTTTATATCATACAATAAATCCATAGCAGTTCTTGTAATGCCGATCAATTCTTGCAATGAACGTAAGTTATTCACAACTGGTTCGGATTCGAATTCCACTCAAGTTTGTGTAACCCTCGTTATTAGTATTTCTTGCCTATGTTCAACAAGTACATTTAGGCGCAATGCGGTAGAAACTTGTACAGAATATTGCTTTGATTGTTGCGCGCAAAGACATCTAGTGCAGACAGGAAACGAATTCATTTTTCAGAGAGATTAGTAATTTCCATTCAATTCCAACTACCTTTATTGCTTATCTTGACAGATACGCGTATTTCGTATACAATGTGCAGACTTCTTCAGTGTCGTGTACAAATACTCGAGTCTGCACGAATTGTCGTGTATTAGTACCGTGACTTTATTGACGCCTATATTCTAGGGAAAATTCGGGATAAATTCAAAGCAAACAGTAAAAATTTCCTGGAAAAATGTTGCAAAAAGCTTGTATATTTCTTCCGAACTGCTTCCAATGCGTTCATCTAGATGCATGGTTGATAGAAAATGGTCAGATTTCAATTTTGTTTTAACGTAATTGAAAAAGGTCTTAGGGCACAACATCATTTCCTTGTCAGTTTGAATGCCATACTCTCAAATGCAATGTCGATGGCTAAATTTAGTTGAATACAAACGGCTGAATACTTTTCTTAATATCATGCGATTTTTGACATTTTATATTTGTCTATTGTACCAGACTGGATATTTTTAATTGCCATGATTATCTTGAGTGATCTCAGACGTTGCGAATCAAAACAAACCCTAAAAGGAGAGAGTTCCTCTCCCATGTGAGCATCCAAGCAGAGTGCATACAAACTACCGCTAGAAACTATCACAAAGCGATTAGTGGTACTAGTGGTACATGAGCGCGTACCAACACGTTTGCCTGTAGAGGTGGCGGATTCGTCCGTGCCTCGACCAACCCCGCAGTGGGATGTTAAGAAAAGGTGAGGTCCTTGGTTCGAGTACTACTTTACCCATGCCATTTCGCTTAATTTTCATCACTTATATTCAATTTCCATCCTACCGTACACTGACGGAACTTTCAACACTTTGTCTTCATATCTTTCATTCTACCAAACATTACTATCCACGCTTGGGGCCTCATGGTGATGAGCGAACATCTCCCTCTACATCAGGATTATCTTGATTTGAACCACTTCATGGAAAATTCCGAAAAGAATCTCATAGAAGACGTCAAACGCAAATTCAACATTTCTTTCATTCTGTAGTATTAATTGCCAGATTACACTACTTAATATGCGTTTAATATTTTCATAATTTTCTTTGTTTAATACTAGGATTTACTCGAATTCCTAGTCGTTGAGTCTTTGAATTTCATGAACAAATAGGGAAAATTCGAATGCTGTGTGAAATGCTTAATTTTTTTGTAAGGGATTCAATGATTCCGTCACACAGAAATCTTCATTAACAGTTCTGCTGATTTTTGACATTACTAATTTGATTTAGACCTAAATTTGCAGTTTTGTCGCATACAAACTGCAGCGTTCCATTGCTCCCAACGAATGAAATTAAGATGCTTTCATTTTTAAAGTCTTGAATAAAGTGAGCTTGTCTTTGGTTAAAGTCACTATGGATGTTAACTTTAGCCTCAGGAGGTAATTGTGATACAATTTGTTCAGCGTTTTGAAAACAAATATTCATAAGCAGTTTAATTTTCATGATCTGGTGAGAAATACACGGAGGCAAGCACCATGCCAGCAATGCATGATTTTACCCAAACATACTCAAATTCTATGAATTTTTTCGCAGAAATGATTTCAGAATTGAAATTTGCTGAAATTGCTATGAGAACACTTCCACCAGGCTCTGGGACTCATGAAAATCTCGGTCGTCTCTGAATACATTAACAGTTCTTCCAAAAAATTCTTCACTTCGAACGCTTTCATCCTAGCTTGTTTCAGTAGCTAAAATGACCGAAAAGGATGAGCGTAGTATATTTTTATATATTTTTTTCATTATTTGCAGCGCTTCTCATACGGTTGTAATTATGACAATATATAAGAATTTCTTTGGAAACACAGAAAAAAAAATTAATTTTAACAAGCGTGTAAGATTTCCCCTCTGGAATTACAAGCCAAAGGAGCGTAAACAACGATATTGTTTGCAATCTTACATACAGCAGGCTCGATTCAGGCGTTATCTGGCTTAAATTTACATGAAATATCCTATTATGTTCTGCCAAATCTAGCATTCCCTTTATGTGCATTAGATAACGCAGTGTTTCTTTTTGTCTGTGAAACTAACACTTCACTTGTTCACTTTTTCTAAAAAAATAAAACAAAACTATCACTAGTAGATACGAGCAAATTCCGTTATATTCCACAATAGAAAGCTTATATTCAGACTTCTTCAGTGTTGAGCTCTTGACAAAAATGACAAAAATAGTATCACGATTATTCCAGACACTGACTGTGCATGTGTAGACTACATTTGACTAGACTTATATGAAAAAAAAGTAACTTAAAGGCTCGAAGGCAGTGATAATCGAAGAGGAACGGCAACGGCAGTGGAAGAGACCAATCTGGCTAAACCTGACTAAAACTTGTCGGATAGAAAACTGACTATATCCAAGTTGATTCCTATTGGACATATCTACTTCGTTTGCGACAACTATCGTTACCGTCCCGTTTCCATCCACATTGCGCTTGGGTGTCAAGTCAGCTTACTTAATATTTATCGAAATTATTTAATAATATCTATAAAAGGAGTTAGAATTTTTCTCGTTGGATCAGTCGTTAATTGATTTTGATTCTAAACAAAATTTAGTCTCATAAAAATTCAAATTTTACTTAAGATGAGAACTCAGAAGTTCACAATTTGTTGAAAATTAGTTCCATGGAACTTTTTTTGGCTGAATAACAAGACATTTCACGTACAGGCAGAACTTAATTTTCCTTGAAGTATCATTACCATTTAAAGCAACTTGAGAGTTCTAGAAAAGTTTTTATTGCATTATAAATTAAACTTTGAACTGCAAAAGAAAAATCTAACACAAAGTTCCGTTAAACCCCTAACCGATGTTTTCATTAGCGCAAAACATCACAATTCATCTATGTTGTTCTATTTTCGTACTTTTTAGGTAGACGGTAAGTTCTAAGCAACACTTTAAGACATGTCAAAATGATTGTTTACATGTGAAGAGTGATCTGGTGTTGTGCTCCCAGTTTTAAGAGCGACAAAAGCAAAGAAAACAATTTTTCAAAAACAATAAAAAATGAACGGCTTATTTTATTTCCATTGTAAAGGAGTGTTAGCTCAATGGGATCCGTAAAATGAAGCTTGTTACTCAACAAGGTAAATTTGATTACTTGGTAGTTCATATTGACTTCTAGATGAACTTAGCAGAGACTTCTTCAGATAAGATTATAGGGAACAAAAAATATTTATGCATGGAATCAACGTTTCGAGTAAAATCTGAATGGCACATTGATAAGTATCCCCGTATAAGAAGCTTAAACATTAAATTCGAACTATCGTTTCGTATCGTAATAGAATTCTCATCTTAATCCATCGATATGCTGGATAAGTCGAATACGCCCTTATATAAGATCGTTTGGTTGCTTGGGAAGTTTCATGGCCGTGAATGGTCATCCATATGTAATTAAACTAAACTACGAGCGCGTTATCAATACAAAGGCTTTCGGAATAAGGTTAAATTAAATTAAAGTTTAAGTATATTTAATCTTTCGTTTTGTGTGTTTTCGATCAGATTAGCAGCCTTTCTTGAAACCAATTCTTAGCAAAGACACACTTGTTGCGCACATCTCTTGGCCATGTAGCGGACGTTCGTCATGTCACAATGTTGTTGTGGCATCATTGAGGTTTAACTGTTATACATTGTCTTGAATAGGATACTTTATCGTAGAAGCGCAACACGACAATGCTGCATACTGCGCGACACATATCTGTTGATACACTGATGTGTGACCGTTTTTGAATGTTTTCTTTGGATATGTGTTTTTGTCAGCTTCTACCAGCTAACAATTTTTGAAAATTGGTCCTTATTGTAAATTTTTCGTACATAATATCAGTATGGACAACTCATCCAGGCGTTCTAGAAGAAAAAACCTTAAAAGATCTATTTTCGAAGTTTGAGGGGTAGTAAAAACTTCTTAACTAAAACCTTTTCCCAAACGTAATAAACTTTCATGTTTATTTGTATTTATAGCTTACTTTTTGATTTTTTTTCAACTTATCCTATGTAAAAATGCCCTCCTTCCTTTACATTGGTATGAATTTTGTATTTAAATATTGTGTGGATGTTCCCTTACTGGCCTGAAAATTCCTGAACTAATTCACCGTGAAAATCAATGAAGAGAAATCGACCACGATTCATTTTTCAAAACCAAGGAGTTATTGTACAAATAGTACAGCTTTGGAGTATCTTGAATTAACATACCATGATACATACTACATACTTGTATTTAATTAAAAAAATACGAAAATCCGAATCCGAATCCGAATCCGAATCCGAATCTCCAAAAATTGTATCACTTTGACCGCTACTGACATAGAAAAACAGACGTAACTCTGATAAATAAATCATCGAACACTCATTTGAAGATTGTACTTGAAAATAAAACGCAACATTTTCTTTTGTGTATACATTGTTATGAAATTTTTGGAAAAAAATGTTTACACAGAAAAAAAAAATTCTAACAGTAAAATTTGCCCTCGTTTAATTCCAAGCCAAAGGAGGCGTAAACAACGAAATTGTTTGCAATCTTTCATGCGCCATACAATAATGTTTGCAATCTTTCATACACCAGACTAAACTCAGGCGTTATCTGGCTCAAATTTACATGTAATTTTCCATTAATTTCTGCCAAATCTAGCGTACCCTTTTTGTGCATCAGATAACGCATAAAATTACAACGAAGATCATCGATATGGTGACGTCAATCTCCTTGCTAATATTCTGTTTCCATAAGGAAAGTGGTGAACACTATTTTTTTCCCCAATAATTTGTCCTCTTTTCACTAGAGTTTGAAAGTAATGGTTCGATGTTCAGTGAAACTGTACCAGAACAAGCTATGGCATTATCCGTCAAATTGCACGCACTCCCGGACGATGAAGTTCGTAGAAGAAAGTGGTTGTAGTTTTGTGATTCGAACAATCAGAAGAGCAATTAATCACAATTGGTCTGCTCCAATCATTTTGCAAAAGGCGCTTCTAATAGCATGCATGATGCGGTCATAAAACGACGCAACCTAAAACGAGATGGTAAGTTGATTCTTCTTGTCTTCCTGGAGAACAAAACAATTAATAAGTTTTGCACATTTGTTGCTGTTAGGTCCAATCAAATGTTGGAACAGTCCAAAAATAACTCGCTTTATTACGTCCTTCCTAGGACTTTACGCCAGCCCCTAACATGGTTTTAAACGTAAGTTGAGAAATTTCAAAGCCTGAACCATTTCATATTACCCAGGTAAGTTGCCCCAATTGTTTGTTGCACAGTCTTAAAACTCGCCAAATGTTGCACACCTCTTATAAAAGGCATAGACTGTGCAACGATCAATTTTCCTACCCGAAAGATCCTAATACTATTAATTTTAGAACTACCTTGTGATCCGGTCACCTTATCCTAGGTCGCCTTTAGCATGGCCTTTTTTTTATTAAAAAATGATGGTAGAATGACGTCACCTCAGCAATGTTGACAGTATATTTTGATCTAACACAAGCGAGCTGCCTGTTAGGCCGGCCTTTATATAAACGTCATTTATTGGAGCCAGTTCTTATGTTTTGTTCATACTACAGCGTTGTAACATAATACAAGGCTATTTTGTTGACATTTTCCTTGTAGATACTTTTCAAAACACGCTTGTATTATATTACAAGCCTGTAGTCTGAACAAGGCATAAGACTGTGCCCCAGTTCGCGAAATAATTTTAACTTTCACTCTAACTTAATAGATGAAAATAATCGATTAGTCGATTAAAATTCGTTTGTGGTTGATCAACAAGCTTTCGATAAGATGTCTGTCAAAATTGCGTTCCTGTTAGTCAGGAATAAGCCAGCTCTAGTACACTAGTACAAAAAAAAACATTTTAATGTTCATTAAATAACCTTATGAAAATTGGCCACAAGGAAACGGTTTGAGTTTCATAACGTTACCTTATGAAATGCTATATGATTGTAGTCATAACCACTTCTAAGGGTTTGTTTATGGCAACCGTATAAGTTTCATTGCAATCCATCCTTCATGGAAGTCATATGCACGCTCAAAACACACTCTCTTTCTTTCATATTACTATCCCTTTTTTTCACACGGAAAAGTTACTCAATTTTCCTAAAAAGTGGATCTACTCAAAAATTGATTAGATCCACTTTTTACGAAAATTGAGTAACTTTTCCGTGTCAAAAAAAAGGGAGAGTAATATGACAGAAAGAGAGTGTGTTTTGAGCGTGTGCATTGGTTATACTGATTATTGTTTTAGTATGTGTATTTTTTGTATTCTATTTTCATTATTGAATAAAATTTTCTTTTAACCTAAATTTGAGGTTATGAATACAAAGGCACTCTATGCTGTAAGGTGAGGGTCGTCGACCGAAGGGTCGTAACAAGCATAATGGAGATGTATGCTAATAAATGTGCTGTTACCTAGTTAGTGCAAAATAGCACAAACACGATTTTGTACAAGCTGAGCAGTATTTTGCTAAAGCGTGCTTTTTTTTTGTTAAATTATTATTCCAAGTTAACGCATAATTTTCTACCAGTGGATAGATTTGCTGTCAATAGAGGCATTCATTTTTGCAATGGCGTAAATGTTGAACTTACAGTCTTCAAAATGGTGTCGCGACAACAGAAGTTCAAAGTGTTGGACAAATGGCTAGAAAATCCAAAACGGTCTCAGAATACTGTCGTGAATTATATTATAATATGTTTTGAAATATATCAAGGCCAATTTTTTATTACAAATTCTTGGAAATAAACCACACCTGGAGCCTTAACTTTATGGAACAGAAAATGGAAAAATTTGCGAAATAGTATATAAGCCTGTCAGATGTCTGTCAGATATGAAATACAATTGTACTAAGCCATAATGTACAAATCTAATTCTATAAACTGGTTGTCAAATGACATTTTCAATTTTCTAATTCCATCTAGATTTCTATCTCAAGCAAAGGACTAGTTGTGCTGAAGGGAAATTTGAGAAATTCAATGTGAAAGCTTCAAGAACGTTTTCTTGCACCAATAAGTTGAGTACGACTGTTTGGAACACACTGTCTATATTTCTTACAACTATGAGCTTATATAACCGAAATGATTAACAAACAATTATCTGCAAAAAAATGATTGACACTGCTATCTCCTAGTGATGTCGCCTGCAAATGCGATTTTTTTATTACTAGGGTAAGGGGATGTAATGTTAGCCTTGCTCCTTCATTCGGCCTGTGTACCAAATGTGTCATTAATTTAGAGATAATCAACAAAATCATGTTGCTATTGAGATGACCGATGTTATCCAAAGCAATTGAGACAATATTAATCAACTTATAGTTGATCACTTCCACGTAATTGTCGGTTTCTTGAACTTTTGGGGCATCATTACTGGTCAAGCTGAACAGATGATCTACACGATCTTTAGGTGATCTAAATTTGGCTTAATTGTATTGATAAAGCGAGTAATGCAGTGTGGATGTGCAGAAAATAGTTACACGTTACAAACTGACTGTTCACATAGCTTAAATAAAAATGATTTTACAAGAAAATCATAGACCCAATGTTGGGGACATATTTTTTCGTATGTTCCCACCTATGGCCTGTTGTATCAATAACGTTGTAAAAAGGTTGTTATTGGTGTAATTTCAAGTGGAAATGCATGAATTTGCGATTTTTTAATATATTAAAGTGGCTCATCTTAACACAAAACGAAGGAACAAAATCATTGCATAGTGAATTATAATGTTTTCATTATTAAATGACTGATAAATCATATATGAACATCACTTAAGTGTTTCGAGGCAGTTTCAGTTAAGTTTATTTTGTGAAATGTTGTATAAGTAAATCGAACACAGCTGGTCATGTCTTAATTCATAAAATTAGAAAAAAAAAGCCGTACAAAGACTGCATTCAGCAATAAATCCATCGAGTGGGTAGCAGTTGCATCCATGAATAGACCCAATTTAGTGCTTATAGACCGACATTAAATCCATATCCCTCGAATGTTTCTGACTTTATTAAAAGAGTTGTGTAACTTTTCGTGATACATACTACCATATGTCTTATCAAACTTATCTTAGCAAATGTCTAACTAGTTGAAGTTCACTTACAGCTTAAAAACTTTATGAGTTATAATAAAAAATGTAGTCGATCATTGCATAATAGGCTGAGTTAAGGGACACATACCCTATTTCCTTGCAGACAGGTTCCAGATCACGTGATCTGCTTATCTGCTACGGTGCATACGCATCGGAAAGATTAGCGTATTATCGCTTTATGACTATTGATCAACCCAGCTTATTTCAAGGCTGGGGTAACAGATATGTTAAAATACAACTATAAATTCCGGCTTCATTAGTTAACGACTAACAATAATGATATTTTGTGGCAACTCTCATTGGCGGAAAATGAGAGGAGAATCAAAACTAGCTCAAGTGTTCAAAATTAAATGGACAACAGCTTGCAAGGCCAGGGGATAAAATCATAAACCGTGGCAGGAATTCAATAATCCTAAAGTTCTTAATTTCACGTAAAGGTGTTATTGAAATGTTTGAGAGCAGGGATGTTAAGGAATGTACTTTGGGAATATAAAGGTTGGTAAACAAATGAGTTGATAATAATTTCAGGCATATAATATTCATCTCGTGATGCGAGAATTTCAATCCAGACACGCTTTAGTAGTGTCAAGGGAAATAATTTCAGTGAGTCAAGGTTGTGTCTCATCTAGCTAATTTAAATTAAGCGCAACAATTTGACCATAAATTTCGATATTACTACCATATAAAATAGAACGCGCTGGATCGTGTATGATTATAATTTCACCGACGAACATAGAAAATTTAAAGTGAATTTGTCCCAAGGTCAAACTGAACAGTATATCAAACAAGGCCTTAATGCAAATCAACTACTGACCACCAATGGAACGTGAGTAATCGACTAAAGTTTCCTAATGACTCCCCCCAACGACTATCTTGCCTGGGGGTTAATCCGGTGCATGCACAAAACTATAGCAAATTCTCAAAGCCCAGCGGCAGGAAGTTTGCATACAGAAGCTCTGCACTAAACCTGAATGAACGAAATAAAACTGTGCTCATAAATACCGGTTCGATGAATGGCAAAAAGGGCTGGGCAAGGGGAGAAACATTTAATTGATAATGTTTCACGATCTCAACACTGCTGGATCCAAACCGGGATGAAGGAGATGTAGAAACCTGCGTAAGTTGCAGGTTTCTTCGGACGCGGAAATATCGACGAGGTTCAACTTTGCATCGTCGAAGTGGAATAAGCAATCGTCAATTTCCTGGAGCGATAAGAAATCGATTATAGTGTTCTTTGTTTTTAAATTTTCATACAAAAACCAATTCGTGGCAAGTCAAATAGAATTACGACAGTGTTGAACCGCAGTGCAGTGATTGAAGTCGTGATTTCCATTTCCGCTATGTTTTGACGGAGTATGTCAACTTCTTTTGCAACTGCACCTAAAGGTGCATTCACTTTCGCAGACAGCGCACGATTCATCGACAACGATATGTAGCTGTTGGCCTACCAGCTGCGAACACCCACGCCCCGGAGTGTCATTCAAAATCAGACACAGACGACAGTTATTGTTTCGTTTCTTCATCTGAAACTGTCTTCCGCGTTTGATGGTATTGCACCGCTCGGCGAGTAGACAAGTTTGCAACTGAACTGAGTGCATGGACCTTGCTGCTCGAAGATCAATCACCATTAGGATGGAACCAGGAGCCTTGGTTGCTCTTTAGATGCTAGATTTACAGAGAACAGATGAAAACTCTTCAAAAAATATTTAAAGAATGTAAATAACAACACTTATTTTAAAAATGTGATTCAGTTCAACATTGGACCTCTTACTTTCTTCTTGTGCATCCCAGTTGAAAATCAATGCGAACCTTTTGCAAAACTTCACATCTCAACCAAGTGACCGTGGAAAGCTCGTAACCATGACGAAACGTTTTCACACCGCTATCAAATCAACCTGTGCCTATTTTGCCTCTTCTTGTAACCATCAAGCGTAGAAGAGATGGCTCTTCTCGGCGTTCGAGCACCTTCTTTTTAAAACGCCGATTTGCTGATTTACGCTGTATCTTTTTGCTGCCATCCATCTGTCAAGTACCCATCAAACTCTGAACAACATGTTCACCTCCCACTCAAGTCAGCGGTTGCCCGCCGAGACACGTGCAGCAACCCCTCCCTGATTTCCGATAAGTCCCACCTAAATCAGCTCAGCCGTTAATCGCGCGTAGCCTTGAACTGGCTTGCCCCACTGACAGTGCAGTCCATCCGAGGCTCTTGGCGGCGATACATGGCGTATAAAAATCAGCAAAAAAAATGCAAAAGCAAATCAAATAAAAAGTCCCATAAAAACAATGGAAGGAAGCCGTAAAAATTATCCATTGCGCGTCTCTTCATTTTACGCGACCAATCCGGACCGTTGCGTTTGATGGATTTTCACATGTTGATATAATGCAATTTAACAGGCGATAAAGTATACAACATCATGGGAAAAATCAAAGTCCAATAAAGCGCTGAAAAGAAGCAAACAATGTCACTTGATGCTATTGAACTTAACTTTACCCGAGAACACTTTTGTTCGGAGTTCCCCAAAAGTGGCGATGAATTATCCTCTCCGGATGACGACGACGAAGTGACACGTTTCGGATGCTGCACCTCGTAATTCAACTTGAATCATCAAAGCGAGGGCTTGTCTGATTGGTGGCTTCGTGCAACCCACGCGCTCTGTCTCGGAACAATATGCATAATTGGGACGCTGTCATCTGTTGTTTGTGATGGCTGGAGATTGCTGCAAAAGGCACGGGCGCTAATTAACGTTCTGAACCAACGAATGCGACGACTGAGAGGGGGGATGGCACAAGGTGTTGATTGTGCACGTCAATGCAATTCAATATGCAGGAATATTTTGGAATTTCGGATAGGTAATTGGAGTGAATGGTCTTTTATCTTGTGTTGATATTTTGGAAAAATCTGAAATCTGGGGATCCGATTCCAGATCATTCAGAAGATGTCGCACCACACATGATAATCGTCCAACCGTTTTATAAAACTGACTGATGGGCATGTTTATTTCCTTCAACAGGTTGTTCAAGGGCCCAGCAGGGTACTTACGTTCTCGAATAACCTGTCATAGTGATGTTTAAAATTGGAAATATCCTTCTTATCAACATGCAACCCTAGGAGTGGACAGCAATTTCTGCTAGAACCAAAGATGTGAAAAGAAAGAGCACAGCAGGTTGTGAAATTGAAAATAAGTATTTGAAATTGAGCATAGGGCAAGTTTGAAAGGCGGCATCCGATCCCTTCCCCCTTTCCCCCTTGGCATTTCCAACCATTTGAAAAGAGCTTGAGCTTTTTGATAGATTTTTTTTAAATAAACATAACTCAAAAAAAACAAGACTTACCAAAAAGTGATGTATGTCATACTTTTAGAAAATCGTCTGAGCTTTTATGAAAAGTTGTAAAAAATGTAAAATCGATTCTCACACTCTAAAAAAATATTATAAAATTAAAGATCAATTTTCAGAAAATGGCAATCTAAGAATTCGACGAATTTTTTTCTTAATAAAGGCAATATTATTGTTTAAAAGTTTACCGTACATTGCAAGATGGGCAGTTTTAAGGAAAAATTGTTTTTTTAACAACATTTTTTTTATATCCTATTTTTTCCGTGTATTGCGCAAACTCGTCTTATAATTTGGTCCTTACAACCTCACAGAAGCCCATTAAATTAAAGTAAAATGACAACTTGGGGTTTTTAAGGGTCTTTGAATGTTTTTAAAATCAAGGCCACCATTTGGAGAGGGCTTATTTTTATTTATTTTTTTTAAACTTAAGTGATAATACAATAACATCAGGGTGTTGATTCTGTTTATTACCAAAAACTTTATATACCATTTAATGATTATCTCTGACAATTTTTATTATTTCCTACCTGTGATACAGTAAATTCTATCACTTGAGTGATCTTAGGTATAGATGTGAATGCAATTCATTATTTCAAATAATTTACTATTTAAGCAAGGCGTCATAATAACATTTTGCACAGATAAATAGAAACATTGAATTTTCTGCGCTATCTAATGCACATAAAGGGAATGCTAGATTTGGCAGTATATAATGAGATACCTTATGTATCTAGGGTTTTTTTTCATTAGGGCGTATCAACAATTGAGAGATTCTCTCCAGGCTCGCTCTCTTTCATTCATAAACCAATCACCTTTACGTTTTTCATTCTACTATTTGTAGAGTATGCTAGCCAGCACTGTTGTGTTTCGATCTGTACTAAAGAATGCCTCGTAAGTTTTATAATGGCGCTGTAATGAATGAAAGAGAGCGAGCCCGGAGAGAATCTCTCAATTGTAGATACGCCGTAATAAAAAAAAACCCTAGATATATAAATAAAAATGAGTTGGGGTTTCCTTTTTCACGATTTAACTCGCGAGCGGAAGGACCGTTTGGCAAAATTGGATTCGTCTTGGACACCGGAAGGTTCTTATGATGGTTTGAAACCCCTCCCTTCTCTGGAAAAGGGGGCTCCCATACAAGTGAAGCACAAATTTCTGCATAACTCGAGAACTGATCAAGCAAAGGAACCCAAATTTAGCATGCGGAAATTTTTGGAGGCAAGCAATGTTTCTATGGTAGTCAGAGACCCTTCCCCTCTCTAGAAAGGGAGGCTCTCGTACAAATGAAACAGAAGTTTCTGCATATCTCAAGAACTAATCAAGCAAATGGAACCAAATTTGGCATGTGGGGTTTTCTGGAGGACAAAAATGTTTTTATGGTGGTTTGAGACCCCTCCCCTCTCCTAGGAGGGGTGCTGTCATACAAATGAAACTAAAATTTCTCCATAACTCTAGATCTAATAAAGCAAATGGAACCAAATTTGGCATGCGGGGATTTTAAAGGCAATGATTGTTTCTACGATAGTATGAGACCCCTCCTCTCTCTCTGGGAGGGGGGGGTGTGTCATATAAATGAAACAAAAGTTTCTATATATCTCGAGAACTAATCAAATGGAACCAAATTTGGCATGTAGAGATTTTTGAAGGCAAGAAATATTTCTAAGGTGACTCTTCACCCCTCCGCCCTCTGTAAGAGGGGGGCTCTCATACAAATGAAACACACATTTGTGCATAACTCGAGAACTAATCAAGCATAAGGAACCAAATTTGACATCTGAAGGTTTTTGGAGGACCGAAATGTATCTATAGAGGTTTGAGACTCCTCTGTCATCTGGAATGGGCCAAAGGGGGGAGGGGGGGGGGCTTCCATACAAATGAAACACAAATTTCTGAATAACTCGAGAACTTATCAAGTTAATGGAACCAAACTTGGAGTGTGGAGTTTTTCGAAGGCAAGAAATGTTTCTATTGTGGTTTGAGACTCCTCCGCTCACTGTAAGAGGGGTCTCTAATATATATGAAACACGAATTTTTGCATAACTTAAGAACAAATCAAGCAAATAGAACCAAATTTGGCAAATGGAGGTTTTTGAACGAAACAAATGTTTCTAAGGTGGTTTGAGACCCCTCCGCCTTCTGAAAGGAGAGACTTCCATAAAAATGAAACATAATTTTTAGCATAACCCGAGAGCCAATGAAGCAAATGAAACCAAATTTGGCATGTTGAGGTTTTTGGAGGCAAGAAATATTTCTATGGAAGTTCAATACCCCTCCCCATTTTGAAAGGGGGGGGGGGGCTCCCATACAAATAAAAAGAAAATTTCTGCATAACTGGAGAACTAATCAAGTAAATCAAACCACTTTTAGCATATGGAGGTTTTTGGAGGCTAGATTTCTATATGCATAAAAATGAATTTCTGTCTGTCTGTTTGTTTGTCAGACCCTTATAGACTCGGAAAGTTCTGAACCGACCAACGTGAAAATTTATATGAAGGAGTTTTTGGGGCTGGAGAAGGTTCTTATGATTGTTTGAGACCCCTACTCTCTCAGGAAGGGAGGCTCTCATACAAATGAGACACAAATTACTTCATAACTCGAGAACTAAACAAGCAAATCGAATCAAAATTGGCATGTGGGGGGTTTTGAAGGTAAAAAAAAACCATAAAGATGCCAGTTATATTAAATTTCCCTTTATTTAGTTGCAAGCGTAGCAGCGCACGCACCGAACGCAGCTATTTTATATATATATAAGAATGAATTTCTGTCTGTCTGAACCTTATAGAATCGAAAACTACTGAACCGATCGGCGTGAAATTTTGCGTGGAAGAGTTTTTGGGGTCGTAGAAGGTTTTTATGATAGTCTGGAACCCCTCCCATATCTGGAAGGGGGGGGAGGGCTCCCATACAAATGAAACACACATTTCTGCACACACTCGAGAACTAATCAAGCAAAGGAAACCAAATTTAGCATGTGGGAGTTTTTGGAGTCAAGATATGTTTCTATGGTTTCTTGAGACCCCGCCACCCTCTGGAAAGGGGGGCTCCCATACAAATGAAACACAAATTTCAACCAAACATGAAAACTATCCCTACTGCCATGGAAATTTGTATGCAGGGGTTTATGGTTTGGAAAAGTATCCTATGATAGTTCGAGACCCCTCCCGCCTATAGAAAAGGGGGCTCCCATGCAAATGAAAAACAAATTCCTGCATAACTCGAGAACTAATCATGCAAATGGAACCAAATTTGGTATAGGCGAGTTTTTGAAGGCAAGAAATGTTTTTATTGTAGTTTGAAGCCCCTCCTCTCTCTGAAAAGCGGGGGTCCTCATACAAATGAAACACAAATTTCAAACAAACATGAGAACTATGCCTACTGCTATGCAAATTTGTATGCAGTATGGCCGGAAAATTTGTATGCAGTATGTCCGGATTTTTTATGCTGGGATTTTTGGAGTCAGTGAAGGTCCTTATGATGATTCGAGACTCCTCCCTCATCTGGAAGGGGGTGCTCCCACACCAATGAAACACAAATTGCCACATCACTCGAAAACTAATCAAGCAAATGGAACCAACTTTGGCATGTGGGGAGTTTTAGACAAGATTTTTTTCTAAGGTGGTTTGAGACCTCATCTCTCTGGCGGGAGGGGGGGGGGGTTGCCTCTCAAACAAACTCTCAAACAGAAATTGGAAACATCCAATCCATGCAACTTAAACTCAAAATGTGTATTTCTAGGGTAAGAAGCATGTACTGATAGAAGTTTGACCCCTGCTTAGCCAAGAATGGGGGAAGCTTGAGTTACTCTCAGTGCTACATTATGCCCAAGAAGTTGATCAAAGGTTATGCAAGGGAAAATTACATTCAAACTGACAGGATACGGTTTCGTTTGATGATACATTTTTTTGTCAATGAAATGCTTCTACGCAGAAAGAAAGACCTATAGAAACTACCGATCCAAAAGTTTAATTAAAAACATAAATCTTTGTTTTTTTTCAGAAATTACATTATTAAACGAAAATATTTTAACCAGATGCATTCACAAAAACAACATAAATGAGCAGGTTCTATTAAATTTTCATTCATTTTGTTGCATGCGTAGCAAGGCTCGCACCGGGTTCAGCTAGTAGGAACTATTTGACAATGCGCGAAAAACATTTGATTCGTATCGGACGAGATTAAGCTTCTACAAGCACCGCAATCATCTTCGAGTTCTAGACGATGACCTTCACAGTTCAGGGACCCGAATGTTGGAGAATTGACCCGGTTCAATGACCTCGAACTACCGTTACTTGAAAAGGGTAGATTTCTGATGCTCGGCTCCAAGATAGATAGACTGCTATTTCCTGGAACACCTGCTTTTCGAAAATGGCTGACTGCGACTGATTCATTTGGCTCATCGATTACGGCCAAGAGATTTAGACGGAGTACTTCCACTGCATCTGACATTTCTGCCACACGATTATTTCTACTAGGTTTCTTCGTAAGACGAGTTTTCGACATACAGCTTGTCGATACATGGCCTTGCTTGCCACAGGTATAGCAAGTCCAATTGCGAGTTGGGCACGAAGCTGGGTCATGCTGGCGACTGCCCCAATAGCATGGCTTGATGGGCTTCGACGGTGGACGACTAGCCGTTTTGCATTGCTCCTTTCCTTGTTGGTACGGTTTGCTGTTTTGCTTTTTTCCTCCTTCTCTTTGAAACACTGCCAATTTCGGAGACGATTGACTTGACGTTTCTTTTTATCCTCGTCGCCAGGAAAAGGACTTTTTTTAGAACATCTTTGACTGTTCTTACACCCCTCTCGGCCAAGTTTAACTGTTGTGACTTGGAGGAAATAACACCACCTTTCTCCGTCCTGTTGCCGTATAAAATTACTGTCCGGGAAGCTGTTTGAAGTCTGCCTTGACGTAAAGTTTCATCGTCCTGTACCACACAATCAAACTTCGTCAGCATCGTCGTGTTCAACTTTCGCGCTCGTGCTTTGGTCGACGTGTTTTGTTTATCGTCATGATTTGGAGTCACCACTTTCTGGAGGATCGACAGTCAAGCTCGTTTTTTAGCTCTATTCACGGTTGAAGGCACCACTCCCAGCTTCTTGGCGACATCTCGGACGAAAATGTTGGGGTTCCACTCGAAACAGCGGTCCACTCTTTTTGTCGTCGCTGTGGCCTCCGGCTTTCAATTTCGCCCCGATCCAGCTTTCCTGGCTGTCAACAAACGATCAGCGAACACTTTTAATACGTTGGTAACAGTTGATTTAGCCACATTCAACAATTTCGCCAACTTGGCGTGTGAGTAATTTGCATTTTCGCCATGCACGTGCAAAACTGTGATGCGTTTCTTCTCTTCCTTCGACAACATTTTGATAACTGAAGTGCTAATGTTAAAATCAAAATAGAGGCATGATGGTACACGTACATATCTTGAAAATTAGGGGTGCGCAGATTTGTTCAATGCACGATGAAAGGAGATGCTTCAAGTTTAAGTCGACCAAATTTTGATCGAAACACCCTTTACTCGACTTGAAGAAAACCTTCGCCACCTGCCGTTTATATACTATTTTCCAAATGCAAACACGTGTACCCACAGCTAACATATATACCTAATCTATCGTGAGTCAAATACATAAATTATAGTTAATCTATAAAATAAAATGAGTTGGGGTTTCCTTTGTCACGATTTAACTCGCGAGCGGAAGTACCGATCGGCGTGTAATTTTGTATGCAGAGTTTTTTGGGACCGGACAACAATCTTATGATGGTTTGAGACCCCTCCCTTCACTAAAAGGGGATCCCACACACAAGAAACACAAATTTCTACACAACCTCGAGAACTAATTCAAGCAAAAGAAACCAAATTTAGCATGTGTGAGTTATTGAAGGGCGAAAAATGTTGTTATGGTAGCTTGAGAATCCTCCCCGTCATAAAAGGGGGGCCCCATACAAATAAAACACAATATTCTGCATAACTCGGGAACTAATCAAGCAAACGGAACGAAATTTACAGTGGTGGTTTTTTAAGACAAAAAATATTCTATGTTGGTTTGAGACCCCTTCCCATACTAAAGGGGGGGCTCCGATACAAATGAAATACACTATTCTGCATGACTCGAGAACTAATCGACAAATGGAACCAAATTTAGTATGTGGTTTTTGAAGACAAAAAATTGTTCTATGTTGATTTGAGACCCTCCCTCTCTGAAAGGGGGAACCTATTCAAATGAAACGCAAATCCTTGCATAACTCGAGAGAACTAATAAGAGAAATGGAACCAAATTCCGCATGTGGAAGTTTTTGAAGGAGGGAAATGTTTCTATGGTGATTTGAGACTCTTCCGTCATATGAGGAGGAAGGGGGAGGGGGTGCTCTCAAAAAATGGAACCCAAATTTCTGCATAACTCGAGAACTAATCAAGAAAATGGAACCAAATTTGGCATATGGAGGAATTTGAAGGAGAGAAATGTTTTTATGGTCATTGAGACTTTTCCGCCTTCTGAAGGGGGGGGGGCTCTCACACAATGATGAAACGCAAATTTCTGCATAACTCGAGAACTATTCAAGTAAATGAAACCACATGGCATGTGGGGGTTATTGGAAACAGGATTTTTATTTATATAAAAATGGATTTCTGTCTTACTGTCTGTCTGACTGATCGGGTGGAAAATATGTATGAAGGTATTGTTGGGGCTGGGGAAGGTTCTGGTTATTGTTTGAGACCGCTTCCTCCTTCCTGCTCGCATACAAATGAAACACAAATTTCTGCATAGCTTGAGAACTAATCACACAAATGGAATCAAAAATGGTATGCGAGGTTTTTTGAATGCAAGAAATGTTTCTATGGTGAATTCAAACACCAAATTTCAACCAATCCTGAGAATTATCCAGGTAACTAAGCCACAAACTGTGTATTGTCTGAGTAAGAAGAATGTTCTGATAGAAGTTTGAACTCCTTGTTACTCAAAAAAACTCACTAAAAATAGCGTAAGTTCTATGTAATGTTCATTCATTTAGTTGCAGGCGTAGCAACGCTCGCACCGGGATCAGCTAGTATCTATTAATTCACAACAATATTGTGAATTTTGTGTGTACAAATGCATTGAAACCCACTGCAGAAGACGAAGCAACATGGCAGCATTGCCTTCGACAAAGAAGCCCCACTCGAAAGAAGATTGAGCAACAACCTTCTTGTTTGAATTCCCAACAATGTTCCCGAAAATGTTAATGAGTTTAACGTGAATGAAATTAACACGCTCTGCCGCCACCTTCGTCGTTTCCAGAGTTAATCCCAACTGCCAACAAAATCCCCGAAATCTCAGAATGAGAAGGCTAATCAAATTAGAAATTTCACGAACCATTCGGAAGCCCCGGCTGCTGCGATGAACCCGGAAGTCTCGAGCATGGGATTAATCTTCTTCAAATTCAGTCCAATCATTATTATTCGTTCGTTTGGCGTTTCTTCGCAGACGAAGGTAATGATTTAAATACGATCCTCCCTGGTTCTTCTCATATTTCTTTGGGGACAAACATTATCCTCCCGATTTGGAGAACAGCGGAAAAAATGACGGATCTTTCGGTTACGGGTAATAAAATTCTGCTCAGCATCTTGACAGCTGCGTAGCGGAAAATGAAAATGGGGGACCAAAACGGGCAATCGTTCTCCCTTCGTCTTCGTCGGTCGATGCGATGGCGGCCGAAGACGAGGGGAGCCTTTATCATTTTTGTCACCGAAAAGGGAGAGCGTGCTCTGTTATGGTGTCGGAAATAAGCGGCGATTGCTGATAACAGAATCCACAGGATGCTGTTTGATATTCTTCTGCGTCGTAATTCAGCACGGATGCTGCGTTCTATTCTTAGAGAAGGTGGGGGAGAGATCAAGCATCGTCTGGTTTTGCCTCAATCTTCGACCGGGATGGGGATAAGGAGGGGATGAAAAATTGAATGTAATCACGCAAATGGCATTTGTTGGAGTTAGTTTTGGGGACGTAAATTGTGGTCAGTAGGTTTGAGCTTCCGGCGGTCGTTGAACTCTGCTAGGGTTTGATCGGAATTTTAATTCAATGAAATAATAGAAACTGAAAAAAATACAAAAAAAAATGCAAGCACTTATCGAAAGTCGTTTTCAAAAAAATACCCCTCGACATGTGCTTGAAATGCATGACGGCACGATTTCCTGTGCAGCGTTCACAAGTTTGCTTTTCAGTTGGAAAATGTTCCATGGAAAACAATAGAGCTCCAGCATCCGACGCATCGCATTCTAAAACTGCACCGATATGGAGTGTCTGGAAATGGTTCTGTTCGAATTTCAATTCCTGACATTATCGAGTACCGGGAAACCAGCAGCTCGGTGTGAGTGCTTTCAGTTATATCCACCACTTGGAACAGGTTCGCTCGCCATTATCGCAAACTAAGTTCTATACCGATGACGGCGACATTGATGGCGATGAAGGCCGGTGTGGTGAGAGAGATTGTGGATTATAGCTAAAACCCTCGCACAAGTTCATAATGGACGTTTAGTGTACATGTGGGTGAATACGGTATCATAATCCGCACCTAACAGCTCCATAAGAGAGCTCTGAAACTGATGTTTAATACTTGTATTGTTGTTTCGTTCATCCTTTGGTGGATTTAAGCATCCCATCAGCAAAATCATCATCATCATCATCATCAGCATCAACATCGCAGCCGTCGTCGTCTGTAATGGCATTGTAGGGAGAGAAAAATGAATTCCTTCTGCTTGTCGTTGCACACCGTCTGAAGCAGCCGAAGAGCTCAGCAATCAAATTAATCATGATTGACTGCTCAACAATGGAAGAAGCGGAAGCTGCTCATAATCGAATAGGGAGAAAAGATTTTCCGAACTCAACTTCAAATTTAATTAGCTTCGAGCGCAATTCTTTCAACCGTGGCAGAGATGATTCCAGTAAGACTAACTTTCAAATGGCCGTTCATTTCTCGAGTGATATGCCAATATAAATGTTCTGAAAAGTTGGCAGTAGTGGTGCTTCATTGTTAGAGACAAAGAAATTATCAAAATTGCAATCCATTTGTTGTATTAACGTTATGATAGTAAACGGTCAAATCGGCACGAAAGTTGTCGGGTTCAAGTGATGTCGGTAGCGGATGGTTTATACAAATCTAGTTCCATATGCTGAAGAGAGCGCTTGAATCGGAGTTCTGTGCCAGTTTCCAAAATATATTACCTCGTGTTTTTCTTCTAAATTCGGTTCCTTTTTTCAAAACAGGAGGTCAACTGCATCCGACATTATTCCTGAATTAACTTCAACTTTAAACCGGCTTAAAACTAGCATCGGGCTTAAGGTGTGGCTCATTTAGTATTGGAACAAGCATTTTTGATTCTTACAGCTACACTTGTGGTCGGATTTGTAAACTATGGCATTATATAACAGTAACAATATCAGAAATTTTTGTTTTGCGGTGCAGCTCGAAAGTTCATAATAGAAATACAAAATGAAAGAAGAATGAAGAAAAATAATTGTACGCAATCATTTGGAAAACCCTTTGTGGTCTGGGCCAAAACTTGCTAAAGTTTAAGTTTTCCCCGAAATACCATGTTGCGTGTTTTGAAAAAGTACAGATCGCAAGCCTCAAAGCAAGCGTCGGGCGGGTTCTTTCAACCGTCAATTGCGGAACAAAGTCATCAAGAACATCGAGGCAAACTTGTTACTCGCTAGCCAGATGGGCTAGCTTCTAGAATGCCCCTAACCTATGGTCTAAGCCACGGAGGTCGTCTGGGGTGGGTTACACTCGCCTCTTTTGTCTCAAGGTCGGCTCTTCGCTGTCGTCACTGATCAGAAGGACAAAACACCACTCAATTCCTTTTAATTAACTTTTAATAATTTACTCACTCGATGTGTGTGTGTATGTAGTGTGGTCATGTGGCTGGCCAGCGATGACGGGATTCTGCTGCGGTGGGGTTTCTCGGCGGCGGTGTTGCTGCTGCTCGGGCCTCGATCGCCTGATCAAGGGTGGCTTGGTGGATGCGCTCGGCTCGTTGCCCGACGGGTGTCGTGGCGGGTTTTGGGGTTACGTTCCCGGGATATGCGGTAGCTCGATATTAAGTGCAGCTTTGCCCGACGGCTGTCGTGGCAAGGTTTCCGATCCTGCTCAAGGTTGGATTGGGATGGTCACTCGTCGCCCGATGGACGTCACGGCGTGGCTCGATCGGATGATCAGTGTCGCTTGGAAACCTCAGGCACGCGCGTTTCCACAGCTAACAATGGACGCTTGCGGAATTGGTGCAGGTGACGACACACGCTAACACTAATCGGCGGCTTGACAATGACCGTAGTCGGCCGGCAATGCCTTTTTAGCCCGTAAATAATGGGTCCTGCGGGGATTTAAGAGGTGGTCTTAGGGTTGGGAATTTGCTACTGGGTTTGATATTAGCATACCTGACTACGATTTAGCAATAGCTAATTGCAGGTTCTTTTCCTCACTTCACTTTTTAATAACTCTCGCTTTGCTAATATAATTAATTAGCTCTATACACTTTGGGGTTTAAGATTTAGGCTCTGCTTAGCCAGGCAGCTGAAGCAGAAAAGACCTTTCGACTGTTCTTGTCACAGTAGCTTCCCTCGTAACCCGAGAACCTCTCCTCCTCTTTCCCAAATTTCCACCACCCCTCGTCCATATCCTTCTTCCAATTCAAATGCCCACCTTATCCTTACTCCATCCCGTTACGTGTTTTGGTGTGTATTGATTTGTGGAAGTGTGTTATCATATTTTGGATTCAATTTGCCGTTGGTGTGGAAGTGAATCTTATTACCTAGATTATATAATCACTTACATTAGACACACTTGTATACAAGTAACTGTTATGTTTGAACGCACTCATGACGAACTCTACTATTCCTATTACTCACTCTCTTAAATATATCCTGCTTTTCTCGCTCGGGACTGGCTTAGTAGAGTAGAGGAACCAAGACGGTAACAAACTCCAACATCTCAGGACGCGATTTGGCCAAAAAAGCCTTTAAAAGCTCTATAACTCGTCCGAACAATTGTACAATGGAAATTGAAATAAAAAAATTAGGGCAAAAAAAACATTTTTTATGGTACACCCTTAGTTGATGAGGAAAAATTGCTCTAAATCGGTCAATTTTCAAGCTACAAAAAAAATGTGTGCATAAAAATTCCATAATTTTTTTTGCGCTACAACTTTGCTCATGAGTGTAAACGTCTATTCCTGCAAATAAAAAAGTTAGTTTTGGTGTTTCCGTGAAAATGGGGACCACCCTAATTTAAATCAATATAAAAATAATGGGCCTTCGTTTTTATTTCAAGTTTCACCGCCATTTTTTAAGGTTAAAAATGGATCGATTTAGAACAACTTTTCCCTCGTCAACTTAGGTGTACCATAAAAAAGTTTTTCTGTCCAAACTTTTTTATTTCAATTTGCATCGTAAAATTTTGTCCGAACGAGTTCTAGAACTTTTAAAGGCGCGTATTGTGATATATTAACTTTGCCGCTAGCTTGAACTAATCAATAGTTATTGAAGTTTTTTTTTTCAAAATCCATCCCAGATTCAAATGTAATTTTTTTCATGATACAGAATTAACATATCTTTAGTTTTCACATATGTTAAAGTCTATAAATTTCCCTTTCAAATGACATCTCTGTTTTTTTTTGCCCCAATCATAGAAATAAACATTTGAAATGGTCGTATATATTTTAGAAAAACTTCAATAACTATTGATTGATTAAAGCTAGCGGCAAAATTTGTATACCAAAATACGCGCCTTTAAGTTCTAAAACTCGTCACAATACAACTTTACGGTGGAAATTGAAATAAAAAAGTTAGGGCAAAAAAAACATTTGTTTATGGTACACCCTAAGTTGATGAGGGAAAATTGCTCTGAATCGGTTAATTTTCAAGCTACCAAAAATTTATATATGGAAATTCCATGAAGTTTTCTTCGCTACAACTTTGCTAAAGAGTGTAAACATCTATTTCTTCAAATAAAAAAGTTAGTTTTGTATTTCCGTGAAAATGGGGACCACCCTAACCAACATTAAAAATGGGTCTTAGTGATACAAACCATGTTGTACAACATCGCTTTGCTGTAAAGTTTCGAGTTTAGGCGCTGGGAATATGTTTCCTCGTAAATTCGTGATCTGGACCATAGTGCAATGTGGCCAGAATCCGTGCCAGAAAACTGTATGATCAGGTGTTGACAATATTCAATGGCTGTCTCCTCATGAATGATGACACCTACGTAAAGACCGAGCTCAAACAGCTACCGGGACAACAAATTTACTTGGGTACGGCTCGGGGAGATGTTCCTGCCAAAATCAAGTTTGTGTTTGCAGATAAATTTGCACGTAATGGAAGACTAAGGCGTTCATCACTGATCTTCTTCTTCTTCTTTTAGCATTTCAAGCTTATATCTTTCACAATTCGCTTATTGCTTGCTCTCAACTTAGTGTTCTAGATGCACTTCCACAGTTATTAATTGAGAGCTTTCGATGCCAGGTACCATTTTTGCATAAGTATGATTTTGTGGCAAGTACAATCATACCTTATACCCAGGGAGTCGAGAAATTTTTCCTTAACAAAACATTCCTAGACCAAACCGGGAATCAAACCCAGCCACCTCCAGCATGGTGTTGCTTTGTAGCTGCGCCTTTACTGACTGAGCTAAGGGAGGACCCATCACTGATAAGACATTTAATTTTGAACTGTACAGAACGGATGCCTCGAAAAGTGAATATTGCCATTCATCAGATCCCACTATGAATCTGTCTTGTTTTGGCCAGATCTTGTGTTCGGATCAAAAGTCGGATGTAAAAACAAACCGTTTTCGGCTAGCACCCTTACAAGATCGTCAATTTTTTTTAGTTTGCTTTCCGTCGACAAGTTCCTTCTACCTCGTTTTAGCGAATTTCTGACTGTCTGTCCTACTCTGTCGTATGGCGAATATTTATGTGACTGCTCGTAGGACGCACGAATCAGATTAGGCACCACTGTACAGTTCACCCTCTATAAAATCAGCGGCTTCTGTGTTGTGATCGTAGAACCAAATGTAAACTGAATACTGAATATTCCACTCAAATGAACCAGTTAAATCAACTTCCTTTAAACTGTTTCTCTCTCTCTCTCTCTCTCTCTCTCTCTCTCTCTCTCTCTCTCTCTCTCTCTCTCTCTCTCTCTCTCTTCTTACCATATGTCATCTGACATGTTTACCTCGTCGGCGCGTATGTCTGTGTACGGCCAGTCCGGGTCAGGGTTACCGTCTCGTATCTTTATGACGGGCACATTTGCTGCCACTCGTTTGAATTCACCGGTGCTAGTACGCACCCACGCTTGACGAATCATACCGTCTCATTTTTTTTTTTTGACGGGATGGAAAATCTGCAAACAGACTCCTGAAGAACTCAGAGTGTGGGGATGAGGGTGCCAACTCCTCGACCCACTAAAAACCCACCCTTGCCTCGAGCCCCGGCCCTCCCCGGAACCACCTTTCGGTATTACTTCAGGGAGGGGGCTAGTGTGCTTTACACACCCACTGTGTCTACCTACATAGGTCTTTAGTAGTTAGCTTCGCCGACCTGACGCTGATTCGATGGAGATGCTCCTAGATCCAAGCAGCGTTCGGGACGTCTGGTGGTCAATCCAGATCGTCCGCGATCTCCCTACCCGACCGCTTACGGTACCTGCCGAACCTCGCGTCGTATGGTCCCTCCTCCGATCGAGAAAGCCAGGGCCAGGACCGGGGTTGGAACGTCTGGAAGTGCAGCCCAGGATGGTCCCTGTTCCCCATGTCACGACCGCTTACGACCTCCTGCTGAATCCTGCGCCGTATGGCGCTTCCTCCGTTGTAGTTCGTTTAGCCGTTAAGGGGAGCTTAACGTTTCCAGGGTGCACCGCGGGGAGGCGAACTACTCCCACACCCCATCCTACCGTCTCCTGACACGATCAGTTCGTACACCATTCCACGGACCCAACACTTTCGGTTGGAACCATTCACCACGTGCAACAGATTACCTGCTTGCAACGGTCTTGAACCGTTGAACTACTTCGACCTCTGGTTTAACGAAGGCACACAACTACTGCATGATGGGGTGTGTGGGGGGGGTTGTTAAACTGTTCCGCTTGCCTGCTTCGGTGATGCGCCCCGCCAGAAACGGTTTGGGATTAGTGCTTTTGCCTCATCAGACTTTCGCGACACATAGGAGAATTGACGATGTCCTCGGCCTCCATGATCGCTGTCCCCATGTGCGTTGTGGCTTGAGGATTGAATGTCCACATCGTTTCTAGCGTTCGTAAGCTGATCTGCGTCCCGTTGTCGGAAAAGAACTCGATTGGTCAGCGCCGGTGACCGATGAACCGATGTATCGCCTCAAGCAGGGCTGCGTTGTCAGCCCGCGTGCCACCTACAAGTGCCCCGCTCGTATCACCTTGCAGGTGAATAGCGCTATCCATCGCTTCTCTGCTCGTCGTCCTATGATCACATTAAACGGTCCCAAGTAGTCGACGCCTGATTCGGCGTGATTCGCTGCACTGGTAGCGGAGCCATTCTCGAAACATCTGGACGGCAACGGTGTACTCTGCACCAAATGCAGGCCACCGAAACTTTCCCAACCACTGCATCTACGTGCGGAATGTAATACAGCTGTCGAAGTTCATTTTTCACCGCCCACAGTTCTCGTGATAATGCTGTACTATCAGCTTCGTGATCAGATGATCATCCGGCAGAACCACGGGAAATCGTAGATCGAACGGTAAGAATTCCGCTCGCTCGACTCGGCCTTCCATCCGGATCAATTCATTCTCATGGATCAGTGGGGTAAGCTTATACAGCGGACTCGACTTCTCGATCGCCATTCACTGGCTCGCTGGACGATCTTTGTTTTTGTATAGCACCTTCAATTCGTTGATGAACCTCTCCGATTGTGCCATCTTCATCAGGCACCGCTTGGCTTTCAGGTGCTCCAGGAGGCAATTGTGTTCGGCTTCCGCACCTTTAACTGCCTGCTCGTTGCTCGCAGCGTTCCGATTGGCAGCCTCTCTGCTTTTCGCTTACAGTTCAACACGAAACGGAACACACGAGTCATCGTCCGGCTAGCATCCAACATAACCACCGATACCTTTACCGCATGTAACAACAAGTGTACTCGAAGCTCCTCTATTGTATTCGCCGGTGGTAGCTGCTTCTTTGGCCAATCTTCTTCCAGGTCGAACAGGAACTGCGGTCCTCGCACCCACGGACTATTCGTTCTGGATTTTTTCTCCACTTCGTCAGCAAATCTGCTACGTTTAACCTCGTCGGTACTCAGCGCCAGTCTGCTAGCCTCGTTAGGCTTAGGATCTCTCCAATACGGTAGCCAACAAATTGCTTGTAGCGACGTTGATCGGACCTAATCCAGGAAAGAACCACCTCTGCGTCTATCCAGAATACCACCTTGCTGACGTAAATGTTGTGGTTTTCGCGCACCGTGTGCAACATACGTGTGCTGAGTACCAGGCGCGCGGAATAGACACCTGTATTAGTGGTGCTACCTTCGCCCGACTCATCACCAACGCCCATGTCACGTCTCCTCGCACAATGGCTCGGAAATATGCCACACATCTGTACGCCGACTCGGCGGCGTCCGAAAATATACGCAGCTGTACCAACAATCAATATGCAACTAGCGATTTGAAATTGGTTCACTGTTGTAGAACCCCTTGGTCCAAAGTAAACCTTGAAGCCAGCACCTTGTTATACATATTTGCGCCTTTGTTCTGATTTGCTGTGTTATTTTGTGCTAGTACTGACTGAACCAAGAAAAAAAATCGTATTTGTATGGGACCTACTAGTCTTAGAGTTAGTCCATG
>JASCZW010002284.1:0-49495 GCA_034211315.2 Aedes japonicus | reverse complement strand
CCTCGAGACGGCCGCGAGTAATCGGCTCTATCCTCCTAACTTTAGTTTTAAGATAAATGATGTATAAAAATATGAAAATTTGGCTCTGTAAAGTTAATTCGATTGAGCCTGTACAAATAAATGATTATTAAAAAAAAAAAAATAATCAGAAGAACCTTCATAACAAAACGGACCACCGGATAGAATACATACATGATCACTCGGTAACTATTTTGCTTGACAATGGCATAAAATAAAAATAATTGTATAGGTTCATTGGCAGGAAATTACTCAATCAAATACATATCACTACAAGTCGAGAACACTCGTATGAACTAAGATGAAAGCGACTATCAATGTCGATGTTCATTACTTGTCATTCCTAATTTGATTTCAAAAAAGTTGCTCTGCTGGTGAATTGAGTGCACAATGTGTGAATTGCGCAACGGTTTTAGTAAATTATCAGCAGTTTAAAGCAGTTATTTGATTCATTTTTATCTAGAAGTACCATAAATGGACATTCGAAAGTTTTTAAAACAAACAAACACAAAAAAAAACAAATGTAATTCTCTCTCTCTCTCTTTCGCTAGAAAAAATAGTCTCCCCCCCCCCCCTCAGGTTGAAATCCTGGCTATGTTAACAGGCGCTTAACAGGCGGCTAAATAGGCATTATGGTACAATATACAATTTTATTGAAAGTTATCACGGTATGAACTTATCTGTGGTGCGGGAAACATAACAAAAAAACCATATCCCGTAAGGTTTTCATTTTGCCAGGTTGGAATCGAATGCTCAACCCGAGTCTCGTTGTAAGATTCAAAGACGCTTCAGTAGATGGTTTTTCAATTTGATATGCTCAATAAGCTACCTTCAACATAATAATAATATTAAAAAGTTTGTTTGAAATAATGTAAATCTAAAATAGCATGGCTAAAAATGTTTTAGGTGGGGGATTTAGAATCAAAGCAAAGACGATAGATCTTCTGGGTCAACAAATCAATTTTTCGAACCTGTCTCAAACTTTCCAAATGTAGCCTTGATCTATTCTTGCGCCATTTTTGTACGCATATATAAATAGTATAAATCTCTCTCTCTCACTCTATTAACTCTCTAGCTTTTTAACAACTGCTATTGAGATTAGCCGCGCCACTTTTAATTTCAGGTTTGTTATTCAAGCTTACTTTCAACATGAGAGGAGACACGGGCTAAACCCGGCCCCAGGCTAAACCGCAAATGAGACCATATGAACCACTTTAAAGCAAAAATAAGGAGAGAAACTGGCAAACCGTGACACTAACTGTGGTCAACCACTTTCAAGCGGCAATGTTCACCATGCGTTGAAATAAAAAAAATCTAATTTTTCGGCAAGAAGTGATCGCATTTCTATGAAATTCTGAGCGATACGACATCATTTTTTTTGGTATAGAAACATATGAAGGGAAATATGAGTTGTGAACATCTAAAAACTTCTACCTGGCGTTATATCAACCTGAACAATGCAACATAGAGGGACCATCCGTAATTACTTCTACTACTAGCCATCGGTGTGCAAACCTGGAAGGCATTGCAGGACCATCCGAAATTATACTTTCGCCAGATTTTTATCAGTAAAAGTAATTTTCCCCATGGAAAATCCTATGTAAAATTAAGACCAAAGGCTCCAAAATATAGTTTCACCAATTGAACTGGAATTTTGCACAGTTATTACAGGGCCCAAAAGGCTTCTGAAAATCATAAGAGAACTTACATTAAATGCTATGTTATATATTCTCCGTGCGAGGAGTAACGATTATGATGTAGAAGGAGATGTTCGCTCATCACCATGAGGCACCAAGAGTGAACAACAATGTTTTTGGCTAGAATGAAAGATATGAAGAGAAAGTTTTGATAGTTCCGCTAGTGTGTGGCAGGCTTGTAATATAGCAGATGTTTTTGAAAATTGAGCGAAAAGGGCATGTGTACAGTGGTACTCGAACCAACGACATTTTTGCCTAACATCCCACTGCGGGGTAGGTTGAAGCACGGACTAAGTCCGCCACTTCAACAGGCAAAAATGTCCGGTTGGAAGACGCTCATGTACCACTGTGGCTTGTTTAGTTATTCTAGCGATCTATTGTGTGCACTCTGTTTACTGATGCGCACAAGCCACAGTGGTACATGAGCGTCTTCCAACCGGACATTTTTGCCTGTTGAAGTGGCGGACTTAGTCCGTGCTTCAACCTACCCCGCAGTGGGATGTTAGGCAAAAATGTCGTTGGTTCGAGTACCACTGTACACATGCCCGTTTCGCTCAATTTTCCTAAAACATCTGCTATATTTCCAAGCCTGCCGCACGCTAGCGGAACTATCAAAACCTTCTCTTCATCAGCCACATTATATCCCGGAATACTATATTGATCAAATGCTTGCATGTCAACTATATGCGTCTCTGATAAAAAGACTAAAAATGGACGTTCTTCCTCTACAATCTGACGCAATTCTACGTAGTTTGTAGACAACCCGGCAATATTGAAGTACAAAATATCGAATTTACTCACATTGCTACTGAAACTTGGCTGCTATTCATTGAAATGCAGGCTGTTTTTTTTCGTTCATATAATCGTTTGAAAATTTCACATTCATAACTAAATGCGCCGTGGTTTACGTCCAAGTTCGTTTTACGTTCGTTATTCGTTTTTTACAATTAATACATTTCAAAGCAGTTGAAGTGCATTCAGATGCCGTGTGACTTTCACTACACTTAGAGCATGCTACATTATTTTTACAATCATATGTCCAAATTCTCCACATTTGAAACATCTCAAAACTTGAATCTCAGGAACAACACGACACCAATCAAATTTAACATTAACGTGTTTCGCGGTCAATAAACAGTTATAGGTGTTTTTATCAACTTCAATTACCGTGTTAACATTATTGTTTGGATTTTCATACATTCTTATTACTTTAATTTCATTAATCGCGATGTCTTCATTTTGATCTTTTAAAATCCGAATGAAATCATCGGAGGAAAACTGCTCACTCATGCCCAGCGCTGCCAGGTATACCGATTTATCGGTATTAATACCGATTTTTATTCTCAATACCGACATACCGACAAGGGCTCTGAAAATACCGATTTCCAACTTTTTATACCGATAAATACCAATTTTTTATGAAAGTTATTTCAACATTATATTTGGTTTATTATTTATCAGTGTGTTTTTTTTAGATTTCTTACCCCTAATTAATTATTTTTCAGAAAATATTTCCTCAATTAAAACTGCACCAGATTTGAATCAATAAAAAAACAAAATAAAGAAATAAAAAAGCCTTAAACGAAAAAGAAAGCAAGTAACGATGATATTCATTTCATTCAGTCACACATAACATTTCATTAGTGTTAAGTTTTAACATTATCCTTTAGCCAATGGCATCTATTTTCGTTTCATTTAACATTTCTTATACGTCAAACACAAGGTAATTAAATGCAAACTATCAAACATCGCTTTGAGTTACATACGGAGGTAATTGCATTGATCAATTTCTCTTAGTCGATTTTTGGCTTATATCTTAGTCAAAGCAAGTTTTAGTATTTAACCTGCAAGACGGAGTTATCCTTTATCGCAACGGATATGCCAACTCGTTTACCTGTAGTTATCAATTATTTTCGGATCAAAGAAGAGAAATCGCTACATGCAGTTCGCCCGTTCGAAACTCAACGCGAGAATAATTTGAATTAGTCTTAAATGCACGTACGATGAACCAATTATGGGATTTTCAAAAGAAATTATCAGTTTATTGCTAGGGTAGAGCGCTACTTCGTCGTAGTCACCTATTTTCGTTCTATCAAGCAAAAAAATCAAAAATATCAAATACACTATGCGCTCAAGAAGCAGTGTTGAATAATCGATCATATCTTAGCTTTTCGTGACTAAAAAATCCAGTGGTATGAATGGAAAAGTGTATAAAATTGGAAGCGGTATACACTAGAATTCATCCGTTTTTGTGTTAAAATCTATTAAAAAAACCCGCATTAATCCACCGATGGTGAGACTGAACCCTTCTTACATTTCACCAGAATTACAAACTCAAATGAGGGCAATATTGTACTGGATACATATTTTCATCTGAAATTCCAAGAAGACTCACAAACATTCAATATGCCATACATTCAGTTAATAAAATGAACTATTTGTCAATCCTGAACAATCCTGAACAAAAATTAAAATATTACCATTAACAGTCTTTAATGACCTGTGTATGTTAGTTATATAAAAGGGGAAATTACATAAATATTAGAAATTTCATATAATCAGTCCATAGAATGAATTATTAGACAATCCTAAGCGTCAATTTTGATTATCGACATGGATTCAATATGCTTAATAAGTACATATTCGTTGAAAATAGTAAATGGAGACTTTGTGTGATTTTCGAATATACTCGTTGCAGTTCAAAACCAGACCACTCGAGCCAATCGATGCTGCTCTAATTCTATACAGTCGCATACTGTGGCTAGTTCGCTGTATGTGCTATACAACGCTCCAGATCCGACACAATAGAATGCAAACGGCATCGATTGGTGTGATTGGTCTTGTTCGGTTTTGCACTGCAACGAGTATATTTTCATCTCACAATTATGTGCTCTGAGGTATTGTTTTGGTCATATCTCCATGAAGGATTATTCAATCATAATGAAATTTTGACCAGTTATTTGAAAATTATATAGCTTTCATTTGGCAAAACTAAAATCGGTACACAAATAGCTCAGTATGTAATCGGAGACTAAACTGTTTGATTACTATTATAATAGGCCTTCAACTACTGTTTCGTTCATATCTTCGTAACGAAATGTCCGAATGAAAAAAAAATCAATAACGTTCTATGGGAATGTTGTAACTTCCATTTGCCGTCAACAGAACTGAAATTGGTTCACAGATGGCTGAGAAACCGATGTGACATTATTTGTAACGCACACACACACATACACACACACATACACACACACACATACACACACACATACACACACACATACACACACATACATACACAAAGACATGTGCTCAGTTCGTCGAGCTGAGTCGAATGGTATATGACACTCGGCCCTGTGGGCCTCGGATAAAAAGTCGAGTTTTCAAGCGATCTTAATACCCTTCTATTGAAGTAAGAAGGGTAAAAAAGGGAAGTTATCATAATGAAATTTGGAACACTTATTTGAAGATTTTATAACTTTAATTTGGCGTTAACAAAGCTTCAATCCTGAGCTTCAATTTTGATTATCGATATGGATTCAAGATGCTTAATAAGTACCCGCATAATCACAAACCATTCCTGGACGCTTTTCCTTATTGTTGACGACCGTTTCCGTTATTGTTACGACATTTACCCTTATAGTTCACTACTATAAACTAACAATCCCCTATATAGTTTTAACAATATGTCAGATGGTACAAGGCCAAATAACAATATGCTGAAAAGGCGGTTAAGTTAGGTTACCATAACAAAATGGCAATTTTCACGAACAAAATTTTTGCTTGACTCTATGCCAATAAGTTGGTATATAATCCGGACCGAGTGCAGACAATATAAAACCTTTCAAAGACAATGTGGCAAAAATTAACAATATGTGATAATGTAGATGTTGTACGGTCAAAATGAGATTAAACTATTCGATAACAATAACATAAAATGTAATAATATATCATACATTCGAAATTCAGTTCCGACTATATAGCAAATTGTTTTTCGTTATGCGGGTACATATTCGTTGAAAATAGTAAATGGAGACTTTGTGTAATTTTCGAATATACTCGTTGCAGTTCAAAACCAGACCACTCGAGCCAATCGATGCTGCTCTAATTCTATACAGTCGCATAGTGTGGCTAGTCCGCTGTATGTGCTATACAACGCAACAGATGCGACACAATAGAATGCAAGCGGCATCGATTGGTGTGATTGGTCTTGTTCGGTTTTGCACTGCAACGAGTATATTTTCATTTCACAAATATGTGCTCTCAGATATTGTTTTGGTCATATCTCCATGAAGGATTATTCAATCATAATGAAATTTTGACCAGTTATTTGGAGATATCAAAGCTTTGATTTGGCACCAACAAAACTAAAATCGGTACACAAATAGCTCACTATGTAATCGGAGACTAAACTGTTTGATTACTATTATAATAGGCCTTCAAGTACTGTTTCGTTCACATCTTCGTAACGAAATGTCCGAATGAAAAAAAAATCAATAACGTTCTATGGGAATGTTGTTGCTTCCATTTGCCGTCAACAGAACTGAAATTGGTTCACAGATGACTGAGAAACCGATGTGACATTATTTGTAACGCACACACACACATACACACACACATACACACACATACATACACACAGACATGTGCTTAGTTCGTAGAGCTGAGTCGAATGGTATATGACACTCGATCCTGTGGGCCTCGGATAAAAAGTCGAGTTTTCAAGCGATCTTAATACCCTTCTATTGATGTAAGAAGGGTAAAAAGGAATGTGCTTTGCAAGGTGCTTAGCACAACGGGAGTTGGCTCACAAACCTTATCGTTATACATGATATATATCTTAATAACATCTTAAGAAGTGTGTATTCTAAAAAATATATATTGTAAAGTATTTTTATTCAAAGTATACATACTCTACCTCGAGATGGTAAAAATAAAAAAAATGGCTAATGTATTTTTTATTTTATTTTCAATGTTTACGTCAAACTTTGTTTATATAAAATTTGAAAATATAAGAAAAATGATCGCCAAAACATATTGTAATCTTATATCAAAATTAAACTATAGTTCACTTGAAATAAATCTGAATTTTACTCTATACCGATAAATACCGATATATTTTAATAAGCAATACCGATATTGTATAAATCCACCTGGCAACACTGCTCATGCCCATCACTTTAAGTCTTGGCACCGATGAGGGAACAACAGCGTTATAATTTTCACCCAAATCGCTTATAATGCCATCTTTCACAACATTAACGTTACATCCTGTTGCACACTCAGCAATAACAGAGGCATCTTTCCCGTTTCTAAAGTTACGGATCTTGTGTGTTTTTGGATCCAGTTTACTATTTAAAAACTTGCGAGTATCATCGCTATTCTGATTGGACTCTTTCGGTTTGATCACAATGACCGGACGAGCCTTACGAGTAACTTGAATTCATTCGCATTACTTGTTTTTTTCTAATATTTTTATTATTATTATTATTGTTAGTCCCAGAATTACTCTTGACTACATCCGCGAAACTAATACTTTCAATAAAAACATCATTCGACGTCTCGCTAACGTCTTCCTGAACTTTACGTTTTTTGCCTCTGGGATTCAGGCTAGGCTCCGATGCCGTACTTGATGTCCCTTGCTTTATGTTCATTGCAGCTGCCTTACTAGTCGAATTCAATTCTAAAAATGAACATTTCATACCTTCCATTTGTTTGCCCACTGACTAATTCAGTTCCAAAATTGCCTTCTCTAAGGTACTATTCAAATTTTTCCCCAATAAATCCATGCCGGTAACTAACGCGTTGTTTATTTGCGCAGCAATGTGCTCCCGAACGCCACTGATCGAATCAGATAGAGAAGAAATCTTCTTCATCTGCTCTTCAAACTTTTGGACGGTCGGAAGCAAAACATTCTGCTCGCCACATAAACTCGCCTAATAAACAATCACCACATTTGAACAGCACATTATCATTCTCACTGACTAGCTTGGCTACCGCTTTTGTCAGTGGAGTACACCTATAGTGGTATACTCTAGCACAACTTGAGCAAGCAGTAGGGATATCACTAGGCAGTATAGAATCCCCACACTGTTTGCACTGTTAAATGAAATTGACAAGATAGAATTAAAACGTTATCTCTTAGCAAAATGTGAACCGGATAAATATATTAGCTAAGATTGCTCAATAATCGTCCATAACAATTAACAAAACCGACCAACGATCGAAGCTGCTCCCGAATACATGGCCAAGGCATCTCTTAAATAGCCTAAATCTAATTCTTCAACTAGAAAATGAGAAGAAAGATTAGAAATTTACTATTGATTACTTTGCGATCGATTACAAATCCACAATATACCATAAGATCGACGAAAACCCCTTCTGATTCCTTCGTGATTGATAACAAATCTACATGAATCTATACGATTGGCGCACATAAAGCCCATATGCGTCAAGCCTCTGTAAAATAATCTCTAATCTCTTCGAATGGGTTTCATTGTTAAGTCTGTGATTTTAATATCGTCTAGAAATGCCAGGAATGTTTCTGAGTGATTTTACGTTGAAGAATAGCGTGTGCTGACGCTAGCCCGTACATAAGCCGTCGAATTGGGTATAGCCCGAAAAGAGAGTTCAACGTAGGTATTACGCGATCTTCTGGTCGTGCTTTCATTTGAAGATATGCGATTTTTATTTCTTTTCATTCGACTGATAATCTCGTAATTGCAAATAACTTGTCAATAGTTGGAAGAGGATGTTCATCATGCAAGATCAGCTGTTTATTGGCCGAAACTTAATAATCGCCACACAAAATACAAGAAATGCAAATTTCCTGCAACAGGTTTTCGTGATGGCTGATATTCTGGACTAGCCAATACGTTACAAAACTTCACTGTTCACCGAATGTACGATTTTGGTCCACTGTGTTACAAATATAAAAAAAGAAATGTACGAGCTTTAATAAATATCGGAGTACTTGATTTAGTCCTCAACAAAAATTGAATGTTCTATATTGTACCAGCTGAGTGCTCGTATACCTTAGGGAACAAATCAAGCAGTTCCTTAATCGTACCAGAATAGAAGAATCGACGTAGCGTTCATAATAAAATTACGAGTGACTTTATTGCAAACATTATTTAATTCGCGAACAATGTATATATTTGTGACTAGCAAGCGAAAAATGCGTGTATATTCATTATACGAACCTTTGCAACATCAATTATGTTTCCACAATAGCTTTCCAGTTTCACGTTAGTGTGTTCAAGTGATGCGTATTTCAGATACTTCTCAACCATCGCTTTGTTTACTTTTATTGGTGAAATTATCTTGAAGAGGGATGTGAATTTATCAACTTTGCAAGTGTCCGGATTGCAACTATGGTTGATATCCGGCTTTAATCTGATCGCTCTACAAATCGATCATATTTGCCAGCCATTTGTTTTACTTTCTTTCGCATTGTGCTACTTTTGTATTCATGATCTGTGCTGCGAATTTCGTGTATTCGCCAGCTGGGCACACTTCCGTATCAATTACATTGTCATACGTTACAGAAAGCAGCCGCAGCAATGTAATCCCAATCTCAAAGTCAATGTAATGGCTCATATAGCAGAAAAACTTGTATACATGTAGAAGTATCACAAAATCTCGTTCCAAACACCTGGTTGTTTTCTAGTGTCTTCAACAGCAAATTTGGTAGTCCATCCGACAGTGCAATTAACATTTACTCAACATTTTCTTCAACAATAATCTTTCCAAACTTTAATCGCTGTAACTTTTTAGATTCATCGGGTATTTTTCAAACTCCAATCTAAAACGCAGACGCCGTCAGCTAAAAGTATACATATGAAGTACTTAAAAACTTATGAAGTTTTCAATTAAATACCTGATCGGAACTTGTATCATGTTCAAGCACTTCCAGTATTACATCAATGCTAAACTTTTTTAGTGTCCCTGAATCCGAATGACAAATAAATTAATTTTGTCTTGGTTACTATTTCAATTGACTACAATGAGAAGCTCCAAAAGATGCTGAAGAGGAAGACCGAATAAAAAGGGGCTGCATCGATGCGTTCGCTTGGTCTGGAGGTTCGTTCAACCGGCTAAACAGTGAAAAAGTACCTGGCGTACATGAAAATACATTTGAGAAAGCGGAAGTATCGTCCACTGGTTTCGGAGCTGCAGGCAATTACGCAGCGGCTGCGGCTGAATAAGATAGTCAACTGGATTTCCCGCACACAAAAAAGGAATATTGTTTTATTAAAAGAAAACATCACGAAAGTTCATTTTGTAATCAAATTATTTGCTCCAAATTCAAATTTGAAAAATCTACAATTAATCTGAAAATAAATCCATTTATTTTAGAACTTATTTTTTTATTTCAATCCAAGAAGCACATTTTTATTTTTATTGCACAACATTTTCTGGACGAAAGTTCATTGTGGAATCAAAACAATTTGGTTTCGTTTTCAACGATGCCACGGTTTAGATTTGACAGTTCTACAATTTATTCTGAAAATTTCAACTTTTAAATGTACAGAGCAGGACATTTTTGAATTGACGGTTTGAAGGTTTTTGTTTTGAAAGCAAACCACTTTCTACGAAAAAGAACCAATGCAACTTTTCAATTTTGGCAATGGTTTTTTTAATTTTAATAATCATTATTCTTTGTGTGTGGCGAATTGCGACGTGGCGGTGGTGTGGACGACGAGACCTTCTCACCCTGGATGGCAATGGCTGGCAGGGCACTTCGTATTTCACTTCCCATAAGGAAGCGAGCTCCGAGGTGAAGTTCATTTCACACACCAAGTTCCCCACAGCAGCACGAAAAAATTTATAATACGAAATCCCTGCCGGAAGTTGGGTTCAACCAGAAATACCATAAGGGCGAAGACACGCATGTTTTCGTCCGCCATGGCGAATGTTCCGGTTAACTGCCGGAGGGCTGGTCGCAAGGGCGTAGATTTTTTTTTTGCAAGTAAGCTAAAATAAATACCTTCCATGGGAAATTTATCAAAACAATGATCTGTTTAAGCTGGTTTTTTATCACCATCTGAAAAAACTTCATTTGTTTTAATGCAAACGTTACAAAACTACTTGAACATTGTTCACATCCACGAAGATAACTATACTTGGATCTTGATAATCAGCTACATAATAGTATTTTTGTTTCTTCGTAATGGCACAGACCTATTGATCCAGAAGGAGGCATCGTAACTGTTCAAAGTAAAATTTCGAATCATTTTTTCAATTGAAATTTTGAAAGTTTAGGTATACAAATTGTAATTGTACGAATATAAATAGAACCTGAAGTGCTGAGTAATATGCAATGCTTTGGTTTTATAAACGCAAATGAGCTGAAGTCAACTAATCTCTTTGAAGGCATTATAAGCTTCACGAAGTGAACACATAAAGAGTGAGTTTCACGGCAACCTTGCCTATTAGCCTTGCCTGGTTAGTTCCATTGCTAAACTGTATCCTGTGTAACAATGTATACATGTTTTTTAATCTGTTTCATTATTGTACTAATAAGCAGTTCTCTTGGAAGCCATCTCGATAATCACTTAATAGATTGTAACGAAATTTTGCATATGTAAACATTACACTCTTAACTTGTCAATTACCTAAGCTTCATCAAATTTTACCCATGCCATAAAAAGTTATACACGCAAGAAAGTGTTGCATTTTTTCGAGTACAATCCTCATTCCCCGATCTTAGCAAACCGGAAACTATCCCCTTTTCTCTCGATAATTCTGGGCAGATAATTTCTCTTTCAGTTGTCAAATCATCTCGTCAAAGTCTTTCGCCTTACGGTTTAATAAACCCAAGTTTCATCCAATTGAAAAAGGATCACATGTTTTCTCATGCCGTCAGTAATATTTGAAATTTGACCTCTAGTCTACACACAAAAAATAAATCTTGTTTTATTAAAAGCTTTGCGCTTTATTTCTGAAAAGTGTTTATTTTTCATTAAATCAGAAGTAAAATTATCTACAACGAAAGTTCTTCGTTTGATTTGAAAATGTTATGTTTCGGTTCAGTGTGTAAATTTAAAAGTGATTTCTTTTACCATGCCGTTTTCGTTTGATAGAAAAAAACGCGGTTATTTCTCAAAGTCGTCCTATTCTTTTTTAAGGTAAGTATAAAGAGAGGAGATTGCGTTCGAAGTTTTAGCCTTATAATAGTACTTCTTCCACCGAAAACACAGCTCGCAGGACAACCTTATAACTTACTCAAAGAAGCTTAATACCCCAACCAACAATAGCAACATTCGACTTTCTTCCAATTACGAATCTCTCACCAGCAGTGATTCGAATCTGATTCGCTCTCGAAATCCAATTCCTAGGCAACACCAGGTGTGCACGAGGCATCCGCCACGAAACCGACGGAGGTCACCGGGTCCGACACAGCACTGGCTGAAACACAGCACCGGCTACTGTGACTGCTTTCAAGTCAATTTTTCAAGGCAATTTTGAGAACTGTCGTGCAGTATAAGTTTATTTTTATTGTTTTTTATGTGTGGCTCTCCTAAAGCCATGTTTGGAAATATTCATTTGCTGTTTTTACAGATGGCTAGCGAAAAACGACTCAAACATAAAACATTCAGATGATTATTATATGCCGAATGCAGCTTTTTATTGAGAATTATGCTTAAGATAGAAATCCGTTGTTTACTACATGAAACAGAAACAAGAAAAAATTGTTTACAATACGAAAAATAATGTTCTATTTTTTACATATATCATACTTTTATTTACAATTAATGATTTTAAAACAAATAGCTATCTTATTGAAGTTAATAATGATTAATCTGACAAAAAAAAATTTATGGTAAAACTGTGTTTTATTTTAATCTTAGCAGCTTACTTTTATTTGAATTGCACGACACTTTTAGGTTGAAAATTCATTTTGAAATAAACATAATTTGCTTTCATTTTCAACGATGTCACAGTTTCGATTTGACAGTTCTACTATTCGTTTTGAGAGTTTCAACTTTTAAATGAACCAAGCAGGAAAATTTTGATTTGACAGTTTCAACGTTTTTGTTGTGAATGCAAACTACTTTCTACGAAAAAGAACCAACGCAACTTTTCAATTTTAGCAATGGTTTTTTAAATTCTAACAATCATTATTCTTTGTGTGTAGCCGCTAGATGTACACAGAAAAAATTCTTGTACTAAAAACTACCATTTTACCCGACTACGCCTATCTTTAAAACTACCATGAAATTTCAGTCAAATATACTATGTTTATGGTAAAACCTTCAACGTTTGTGGTATATCTGAAAAACCTCATATTGATATCAACTGCTCCATGGTTGATCTAATCGCAGGTATGGTAAAATCAAACGCATTTATAGTCAGGTGAAAATTGTTGGTACTTGTGCTCAATTTAACCCTCGAAATGGTAGTTTCTACTGCGGTTTTTCTTTGCGTGTAGTAATGGTTAAAATAGCGTGGATGTTGTTAGACCAGCATTAAAAAGTATGTATCTGAGAGAATTCTATTGTACACTCTTTATAAAGCATTTGGTGGTTTTGAAAAGGGCCTTGTGGTTTAGATGATGATACGGACACGGTCGTTTTTACTACGATGGTTGAAATGTCACTATCTTTATGGCATGAGAGATAATTGAGGATCTGTTATAAAAATAATTTTTATTTACAAATGCATACAAGGTTTCTTTAAGAATATGTAACTGTATAAAAGCCAATTAAAATTAAACGATAATTTTTGTGCAGGAATGCAATTAACCCTTAATACTTTCTCCAAATGTTTAGAAGTCGACTTCTAACTCATGCTATTATTTAAAATACCTTGATTTATTCGCTCTGATTGCTGTTCTGATTTAAATGTTAAATGTTTTTTTTTATTTATTTATTTACTTTCCGTCGGCCTATTTCCTCACATGGTGACAATCACCGACGCCAGGGAGACGACTCCACACATGGACTCTACCTAACGACTCAGGACTATGAACCGGGACCAACGGCTTTACTTCCCTTCCGAAAGAAGACGTGACCAAGATTTTTTCGCCTCAGAAAAACCACCGACGTCGACTGGGATTGAACCCAGACCCACGGGGGTGCCAAGAGTAGTAGTCACGCTTACCACTGTACCACCGACGCCGGCTAATGTTAAATGTTGAAAATCAATGGTTTTCAATATTGAAATCGAAACGCAGTCCTACGTTAAAATATTGATTGAAAAAAATACTAATATATATGAGGAGGCATATATTATTATATTATTTCATTGGGCATATCTGACATCACGGTTGAAACGAGAGATGATAGGTTACTCGTGGATAAGATTATTACCATGTTTTTCCCTATGCTGCGAACGCTTGTAGTTTAATGTGTAGTCGTACAGAGAAGTATAGCTACGGTGAGAGGGAAAGAAATTCATGCTTTACCGGTTAAAGAGAGCGCGCAGAAAGAGGAAAGTGAAAAGAGAGGGGTAATGAAAGTGAAAAGAGAGAGGTAATGAAACCATGTAACCATCCCATCAGCATCCTAAATTGGAATGCTTGTTCCATCCGGAACAAAACTATCCAACCCGTTGACTTCCTCAACAGGAAGGATATCCACATCGCCATCGTCACGGAGCCGCACCACAAGCCTAAGCTTAGCGGGTCCGTCCTAGACTACCGGATTGTGCAACTTGATTGTTGCGGCTCTGATGGAGGGTCACGATAGCCTTGCGCAACAAAATCAACTGCCACATGCTTCTGAGCTTCCAGGTGCAGTTTACGTAAGCCATAGGAGTTGAGATCGAACCTGCCGTCGACCCTATCAACATCATCGCGGCCTATTTTCCTAAACAAGCCAACATCGTGAACAAAACAACAATAGTCTTACCAAATTCCACCCGCAAGCCAACTCGGAGACAGGGGCAGCTTATCATCGCCGACAACCTGAATGCGAAACCTGAAACACCTGAGTGAACAACTGGTGCAACCTCAACCGGCATCATTCTACAGGATGACCTAAAAAAGGCATCATTCTACAGGATGACCTCCCACCCGTTAAGGTAGATCTAGGGCCACGTGCGCAACTCTGATAGACCACGTGCGCAACTCTGTACTCATCGGTAGACCCAAGAAAGATTTGATGGAATTGTGCAACGTCACCCGAAGGCATTACCAATTACTTACAATCTGCTTACTTTAAAAAGTCATAGAAATCCAGAACAATAAATATTAAGACCAGATTGGTGGAAATAACGATTTTGACGACGAGATCCGCTCTCTTCCACATTGTTCTAAGCCGTTATGGAAGCCGCCAAAATTTTCCCATTCCACCGCCAATGCCCATTCCACTGTTGAACCCAGTATACAGCAACGGCTCCGAGGATCGCTTGATTATTTCTGCAGAGAAGGCTGCTGATCTATCTAGAAACACTTCGTCTGCTCCCAAAATTTCGGATAAAACATTGTCAGTTCGCATGAAGCTGCCGTTAGCAAGCTTGCAAACAACATCTATTAAAATCCTAATGACTTTTCAGGAGAGATGGAGTTCTCAGCTGACAATTGTTGACCTATATCTAAACTTCAGAGAACATGGGTTCCCTGGTTTTGACAGCATCATGAATTTGGAGCTCCAGCAATTGCGCCTCAAGTTATATGATCATTTGCCGTTGATTTTCAACCAATGCCTGTGAATTAGCTACTTCCCGCGAGTTGGAAGTCAGCCAAATTTGTTCCCATCCACAAATCTGGGTGTTATCCTTCCACTTCCAAGAGATATAGACCTATCAATCTTCTCTCAGGATTATTTTAGCTGTTAATAGATTGTAACGAAATTTTGCATATGTAAACATTACACTCTTAACTTGTCAATTACCTAAGTTTCATCAAATTTTACCCATGCCATAAAAAGTTATACACGCAAGAAAGTGTTGCATTTTTTCGAGTACAATCCTTATTCCCCGATCTTAGCAAACCGGAAACTATCCCCTTTTCTTTCGAGAATTCTGGGCAGATAATTTCTCTTTTAGTTGTCAAATCATCTCGTCAAACTCTTTCGCCTTACGGTTTAATAAACCCAAGTTTCATCCAATTGAAAAAGGATCACATGTTTTCTCATGCCGTCAGTAATATTTGAAATTTGACCTCTAGTCTACACACAAAAAATAAATCTTGTTTTATTAAAAGCTTTGCGCTTTATTTCTGAAAAGTGTTTATTTTTCATTAAATCAGAAGTAAAATTATCTACAACGAAAGTTCTCCGTTTGATTTGAAAATGTTATGTTTCGGTTCAGTGTGTAAATTTAAAAGTGATTTCTTTTACCATGAAAATTGTAAAACTGTCAAATCCAACACAAAAAGCAAGCCGTTTTCATTTGATAGAAAAAAACGGGGTTATTTCTCAAAGTCGTCCTATTCTTTTTTAAGGTAAGTATAAAGAGAGGAGATTGCGTTCGAAGTTTTAGCCTTATAATAGTACTTCTTCCACCGAAAACACAGCTCGCAGGACAACCTTATAACTTACTCAAAGAAGCTGAATACCCCAACCAACAATAGCAACATTCGACTTTCTTCCAATTACGAATCTCTCACCAGTAGTGATTCGAATCTGATTCGCTCTCGAAATCCAATTCCTAGGCAACACCAGGTGTGCACGAGGCATCCGCCACGAAACCGACGGAGGTCACCGGGTCCGACACTCCACTGGCTGAAACAAAAGCGAAGACGCCTTCGATGTGCGAATTGGAAAGCACCGGCTACTGTGACTGCTTTCAAGTCTGATTTTTTCAAGACAATTTTGAGAACCGTCGTGCAGTATAAGTTTATTTTTATTGTTTTTTATGTGTGGCTCTCCTAAAGCCATGTTTGGAAATATTCATTTGCTGTTATTACAGATGGCTAGCGAAAAACGACTCAAACATAAAACATTCAGATGATTATTATATGCCGAATGCAGCTTTTTAGTGAGAATTATGCTTAAGATAGAAATCCGTTGTTTACTACATGAAACAGAAACAAGAAAAAATTGTTTACAATACGAAAAATAATGTTCTATTTTTTACATATATCATACTTTTAATTACAATTAATGATTTTAAAACAAATAGCTGTCTTATTGAAGTTAATAATGATTAATCTGACAAAAAAACAATTTATGGTAAAACTGTGTTTTATTTTAATCTTAGCAGCTTACTTTTATTTGAATTGCACGACACTTTCAGGTTGAAAATTCATTTTGAAATAAACATAGTTTGCTTTCATTTTCAACGATGTCACAGTTTCGATTTGACAGTTCTACTATTCGTTTTGAGAGTTTCAACTTTTAAATGAACCAAGCAGGAAAATTTTGATTTGACAGTTTCAACGTTTTTGTTGTGAATGCAAACTACTTTCTACGAAAAAGAACCAACAATTCTAACAATCATTATTCTTTGTGTGTAGCCGCTAGATGTACACCGAAAAAATTCTTGTACTAAAAACTACCATTTTACCCGACTACGCCTATCTTTAAAACTACCATGAAATTTCAGTCAAATATACTATGTTTATGGTAAAACCTTCAACGTTTGTGGTATATCTGAAAAACCTCATATTGATATCAACTGCTCCATGGTTGATCTAATCGCAGGTATGGTAAAATCAAACGCATTTATAGTCAGGTGAAAATTGTTGGTACTTGCGCTCAATTTAACCCTCGAAATGGTAGTTTCTACTGCGGTTTTTCTTTGCGTGTAGTAATGGTTAAAATAGCGTGGATGTTGTTAGACCAGCATTAAAAAGTATGTATCTGAGAGAATTCTATTGTACACTCTTTATAAAGCATTTGGTGGTTTTGAAAAGGGCCTTGTGGTTTAGATGATGATACGGACACGGTCGTTTTTACTACGATGGTTGAAAATGTCACTATCTTTATGGCATGAGAGATAATTGAGGATCTGTTATAAATATAATTTTTATTTACAAATGCATACAAGGTTTCTTTAAGAATATGTAACTGTATAAAAGCCAAATAAAATTAAACGATAATTTTTGTGCAGGAATGCAATTAACCCTTAATACTTTCTCCAAATGTTTAGAAGTCGACTTCTAACTCATGCTATTATTTAAAATACCTTGATTTATTCGCTCTGATTGCTGTTCTGATTTTAATGTTAAATGTTTTTTTTTTATTTATTTATTTACTTTCCGTCGGCCTATTTCCTCACATGGTGACAATCACCGACGCCAGGGAGACGACTCCACACCTGGACTCTACCTAACGACTCAGGACTATGAACCGGGACCAACGGCTTTACTTCCCTTCCGAAAGAAGACGTGACCAAGATTTTTTCGCCTCAGAAAAACCACTGACGTCGACTGGGATTGAACCCAGACCCACGGGGGTGCCAAGAGTAGTAGTCACGCTTACCACTGCACCACCGACGCCGGCTAATGTTAAATGTTGAAAATCAATGGTTTTCAATATCGAAATCGAAACGCAGTCCTACGTTTAAATATTGATTGAAAAAAATACTAATATATATGAGGAGGCATATATTATTATATTATTTCATTGGGCATATCTGACATCACGGTTGAAACGAGAGATGATAGGTTACTCGTGGATAAGATTATTACCATGTTTTTCCCTATACTGCGAACGCTTGTAGTTTAATGTGTAGTCGTACAGAGAAGTATAGCTACGGTGAGAGGGAAAGACATTCATTCTTTACCGGTTAAAGAGAGCGCGCAGAAAGAGGAAAGTGAAAAGAGAGGGGTAATGAAAGTGAAAAGAGAGAGGTAATGAAACCATGTAACCATCCCATCAGTATCCTAAATTAGAATGCTTGTTCCGGAACAAAACTATCCAACCCGTTGACTTCCTCAACAGGAAGGATATCCACATCGCCATCGTCACGGAGCCGCACCACAAGCCTAAGCTTAGCGGGTCCGTCCTAGACTACCGGATTGTGCAACTTGATTGTTGCGGCTCTGATGGAGGGTCACGATAGCCTTGCGCAACAAAATCAACTGGTACATGCTTCTGAGCTTCCAGGTGCAGTTTACGTAAGCCATAGGAGTTGAGATCGAACCTGCCGTCGACCCTATCAACATCATCGCGGCCTATTTTCCTAAACAAGCCAACATCGTGAACAAAACAACAATAGTCTTACCAAATTCCACCCGCAAGCTAACTCGGAGACAGGGGCAGCTTATCATCGCCGACAACCTGAATGCGAAACCTGAAACACCTGAGTGAACAACTGGTGCAACCTCAACCGGCATCATTCTACAGGATGACCTAAAAAAGGCATCATTCTACAGGATGACCTCCCACCCGTTAAGGTAGATCTAGGGCCACGTGCGCAACTCTGATAGACCACGTGCGCAACTCTGTACTCATCGGTAGACCCAAGAAAGATTTGATGGAATTGTGCAACGTCACCCGAAGGCATTACCAATTAACTGGTCTGCTTACTTTAAAAAGTCATAGAAATCCAGAACAATAAATATTAAGACTAGATTGGTGGAAATAACGATTTTGACGACGAGATCCGCTCTCTTCCACATTGTTCTAAGCCGTTATGGAAGCCGCCAAAATTTTCCCATTCCACCGCCAATACCCATTCCACTGTTGAACCCAGTATACAGCAACGGCTCTGAGGATCGCTTGATTATTTCTGCAGAGAAGGCTGCTGATCTATCTAGAAACACTTCGTCTGCTCCCAAAATTTCGGATAAAACATTGTCAGTTCGCATGAAGCTGCCGTTAGCAAGCTTGCAAACAACATCTATTAAAATCCTAATGACTTTTTAGGAGAGATGGAGTTCTCAGTTGACAATTGTTGACCTATATCAAAACTTCAGAGAACATGGGTTCTCTGGTTTTGACAGGCAAACATACTTTTGCATATAAAAACTAATAAACGATACATTAAAAACTTAAAATCGTTCCACAAAAAACGCTTTCATGACCCATAAAACTCTGGTCAATATCCATAATAAAATGGATATGATCCATAAAATTTATCAATGTGGTCCATAATTTATACAAAATTTAGCAATCAAATGTCAAAAATGTACCGTTATATATCTAGGGTATGATCCTTAAAATTGTATGGATTACCCATAAACATATAGCAAATGTTCCATAAAAGGTTCAATATCATTCCTTAAAGTTGTAAAATTGATCCACAGAATGTAACATTTGTGCACTAAAATACGTACACATGATTCGTAAATTATTGAAAATGTTCCATAAATAAATTGTCTATGATCCATATAACAATGAATAATAATCTATAAACTCATATAAATGAATCGTAGCAAATTATTCTTATAGAAAATTTTCTCAACTACAATTTTTCCAAACATTGGTTTTCAGAAAAAAAAAAAAAATCAAACAGCTCCTCAGTTAGACACACTATATTGTACAATGTTGCATAATAGCCACGATTTGTTATGCTGTACTCCAAGTACTGGAAATATCAATGTTGCCTGCTGAGCAGTTGAGAATTGAAGAACTAAGGAAGTAGAAAGCGGTCGATGTTTCCGATATCGTCTTAAATTAACGACTGATTCAAGCATTTGCCCGGTATAATGCAAACGGAGGATGTTTTTTGTAGTTAGGTCCGACGAGCGATAGCGAGTTGGACGGCAAGCGTTTGCCCGGCGTAATTTTATAAAAAAAATTTAAATAACAGTTTGATCAAGCCTTAAATTTGACATGTAGAGTAACTGTCCCATTAATGTCATTGTTCCTTTATTCATCCTACGATGGATCAAACAATTGGGCAGTTGAAGGATCGGTTTCGTTTTCTAATAATGTTTGCTTACTTTTAATAACAACAACAAACATTACTAACTAATCCTGTCGCCTGTCCATTGTTTAATTTCAAGTAGGATGAATTGCAAAGTGATGAGATTAATATTGGAAAATCTTCCCTAGTTCTTTACATGCATGAGTTCTCTTTAACAAATTTATTGGGAAACATGTGTTGCAGTTGCGGTCGTAAAAGAACGTGAAATCGCGGAAGTGAATCAGCTCTCTGAAAAATTGAAAATCTTCTAAAAAGCAATCCTTCTTTAATAGCAATACATGAGACGCATAGCTAAAGAAACGGACATGTTAATAGATCTGAGCAGTAGCGCAGTCAAGGATCAATTTCCCCGTAGCCAAAATTTAAAAAAATATAAACCCAACATTGTAATAATTCTGGCATAATTTATGGATCCTACATATTATTTTTAATACCCAAAGTTTATTTCCTATGGGCCATATTTAGAAGCTTTTGGTTAATTTTTCAAAACTATCATGGATCATTGACGATTGGATCAATAATTTATTGATCATGTGTATATATTTAAGTTCACAAACGTTACATTCTAAGGATCAATTTTACAATTTTAAGGAATGATATTGAACCTTTTATGGAACATTTGCTATATGTTTATGGGTAATCCGTCCAATTCTATTGATCATACCCTAGATATATAACGGAACATTTTTGACATTTTTTTGCTAAATTTTATATAAATTACGGATCACATTCATACATTTTATGGATCATATCCATTTTATTATGGATATTGACCAGAGTTTAATGGGTCATGAATACGTTTTTTATGGAATGAATTTCAATTTTTAATGGATCATTTTTTCAGTTTAAAGGTGCAAACTTAGGGCTGCCGTTTTGACAGCATCATGAATTTGGAGCTCCAGCAATTGCGCCTCAAGTTATATGATCATTTGCCGTTGATTTTCAACCAATGCCTGTGAATTAGCTACTTCCCGCGAGTTGGAAGTCAGCCAAATTTGTTCCCATCCACAAATCTGGGAGTTATCCTTCCACTTCCAAGAGATATAGACCTATCAATCTTCTCTCAGGATTATTTTAGCTGTTAGAGAAAGCTATTTACCGTTGGCTTCTCTCATCTGCCGAAGAGTTCAACATCTTGCTCGATGAACTTGCTTCCGACGTGGTCACCAAACAGTTCACCAATTTACGAGAGTAATCAACATCCTCAGGCGGAACAAGTATGTAACTTAATCATCTGCCATGGCACTTCTTGATATCGAAATGGCTTTTTGTAACGGGTGGCATAATGGCCTGGTGTACCAGCTAAAACGATACACTCTTCTCAAAATTAGCTGTCGGACAGGACATTCCGTATTTGCTCCGTTCTACCGATGCGCAAGAGATCTCCACCGGTGTACCACAAAGAAGTACACTAGGTCCACATTTGTTCAACATGTTCACATCGGACATGCCCCTGCTCAATGAAAATGTATATCTGTCGTTGTTTGCCGATGACCCCGCAGTCGTCCGTAATATTAGGATAACAAGACTAATATTGCCCATGTTTACTGTTAAGCTCAAATATTATATCAATTAAATATCACGATGAATATATGCTCCCACGCCTAACATGTTAGAATTCGAGCAATACACAATTTGGTACGACTGAACGAGGATAACAATTTCATAATGCATCATATTGTGAAAATCAGCTAATGAAACGAATATTACGCATATAAATCTAAAAGAGTCGATATGAATATTTAAAGCAATGATTCTGACCTCATTCGTTTCTTATTTCGCTAAGGAAACATAGCTTTTCAAGGACTTGGCTTTTAATCCCTAATAATCCTGCAGGCGGTTGATAGGTAATGGTATTGTTGAACGAGAATGAATTGCGAAGAATTAATGAAACATTTCGAAAAATGTATTGAAGAACTGTGAATGATTTATAAAAGCGGCGCATTTTCGTAAGATATTCAAACATTTTTAATTTTTTTGCATAAGCATGAGCATGACCATGATGAACCACCCGAGGGTGCTACTTCGATATTGACAGATCAGCTGTTATTACAAAGAGAACCAAAAGATGATGCTTGGGACAAAAATTCATCCTCAATGTGTAAAAACTGGTGATCCAACTGGTTGGCCACGCCCTAATCCAGGTCAAGTAGGAAATGGGTAGGGGTATGTTGACGGGATACTCGCTTTATTGGAAGCCGAGAACACCTCTGCACTTCCACGAGGAATCACTGAGATTTAGGATAAAATTGTTGGGTTTGCAGTGGGATCCGTTTTGGTAAACGGTGTGCTGAATTCAACTGACGTCGGAAGCGGATAAGATATTTAACTATGTTCCAGATTTATTCTCTGTGCAGGGATACACATTAAAGTTCTTCAAATGTTGGTACCGATTTGAACCAACAGTACGAAAGCTGTTGGGGCCACTCACAAGTGAAGGTGGTTTATTTCAGCAGAAAACAAAAATATATTGAGGCATCGAGTTTGAGGACCAATTTAAACCAACAGTAGGGATGCTATTGGAGCCACTCACAAGTGTGGGTGGTTTATTTCAATGTAACAAAAAAATACATTAAACATCGAGTTTGAGAACAGATTTACTTCCTCATTAAGGATGCTGTTGGGGCCACTCACAAGTTTGGGTGGTTGATTCCAGCAGAACACAAAAGTTTATTAAAACATCGAGCTTGAGGACCGATTTAGCCCAACAATAAGGATGCCGTTGGGGCCACTCACAAGTGTGGAAGGTTTATTTCCACTCACAAGTGTAGGTGATTTATAAAAACCTATCCTATACTACTCAGCAGTAACAGTAAAAATATTCAGCTATATACTTCTACTCAAAAGTATATTAAAACAAAGAGCTTGAGGACCGATTCAAACCAACAATAAGGATGCGTTAGGGCCATTCACAAGTGTGGTTTATTTCCACTCACAAGTGTAGGTGATTTATGAAAAAATATCCTATACTATTCAGCAGTAACAATAAAAATATGCAGCTATGTACTTCTATAGACTAATAGCTCAACCATTAGTCGATGAATGTATACTGAAATGTGAAGGTCCTGATATGATGGAAATACGTCGATGCCGCATAGAAACACCAAACGATGCACATACAATTATGAAATACAGCTATTTGCTTCTTCCGCGGTGCTAAATTGAAACTTTGAAACGGTGAAAATTCAAACGTGATATAATGAAATCAAGACGATCACTCGGCAGCCCAGCAAAACAACAATGAAAACCCAAGCAAACAACAATGCAAAAAAAATGTTATAGGAGTATGACCACTGTTCACCAAAAAACGGAAACCTAACAAATGAATAATAAAAATAAATAAAATAATAAGACAGGAAAGTCGAATTCTCCGACAACTCCTGTTCACCCCTGGGCCCATAAATGACTCCTTCTGTCCATGAAATAGAAAATGTAGAACCATAAACAATGTTAGTTTTTGATCCTTGGATGAAGAAAAAAAAATTCCTTTTTGCAGAATCCGCCGTAGGTATCTTAGGTATATTTGACGCGATACAGCGTATCCCACTCAGCCGCTGGATGCCAGGACAGACGTTGAATGAGTCGAACCTTCTTGGACAGACGCTCGGCACGCACTTCCACAATCTAGCTGTAGTAAGAAGGACAACAATGCCCAGGCTGCACTACTAGCCGATTACGCATCCCTAAGCACCTAAGAAAGTTTCTATTATGTTGGGCAACAACAAAAATGTGTGTGAAGCAGATGATAGAACATAAATTTTTCCCCGTGGCCTAGAATTGTCGAATTCATCGTACTGTCGAATTCATCAGTAAGACACACAATTATGAACTTTTCAATGAAAGGACCTTCCGGAAGTGATGGAAGGTCGTCCAACAACAGCGGAGAATAATGAATTTCAACATAGTGACAAAATTTCTCGCAAGCCAAAGCAAGCTAAAACATTGAAATTGTTTGCAATCGTTAATACAACAGACCTGATTTCAGCGATATCGATAATCTCAAAGTACTCAAAGTAATTCAAAAATTTAGAAATCCCAAACTTAACGAAGATGGTAAACGGGTTGTCCTACTGCACCCGTTCCTACTGCCGCTGGTCACCCCATACAACATACATCTGGATGAAACCGACATTCAGCGGTTGGCGCGTTACAACAAACATAGAGCAGTGATTTCTACATCATGATATGCGGGAGATGACATCCGCACTCCTGCAGCTCAGAGCCTGTATTTTCACATTCAAATTTTACTCTACGGAGCTGAAACTAATTGGGTCTAAAACATTCCTCCTGGGATACTTGAATTCCTCTTGATAACGTGAAGAATTCAAAAATTCCAAATAGACAGCTAGCAAGGGAATACCTGTTACTAGAAATGAGAAGAAAAATCAGTCGAGTTGTTAGTACACGACACTGAAGAAGTCAGCACATTGAAGACGAAATACACGCATCTGTCAAGATAAGCAAAGGTGTTGGAATTAAATGGAAAATATTGCTGATTGCAGTTAAAAATGGACTCCGACAAAAACAGAAAAAGTGTGATAAAAGTGCACGTTTACGTCAAATTGTTTCCTGTCTTCAGTGAACTTATACCTTTCAGCATAAACGATAAGTGCACGAAGATACGTTTTGTTGTCTTGTTGTCGTGACGTAAACGTGCACTTTTATCACACTTTAAAATGCGCAAAAAGCACTTCTAGAGTCCAATCACAACTGAAACCAGCAATACTACCAGCAATTTGTCTTCTCATTTCTAGTTTATTTCACATAAAAAATAAAACGGTGCCAAACTGGCAGCAGAAAACTTTTTGCGTCTCGCTTCAAGCCCACTACAATATCTCAAACATGATAAAATTTTAGTTGAAAAATCTCGAAAAAAGAAAGTTTCTGGAAATTTTATAACCAAAGGGCCTATGATTAGAAAAAATAAACCAAGTATAATCATATCAAATATTTGAAATTTGAAGAATAAGCAAGAGCTGATCTTCAAAGAAAATTATTTTCTGGGATTTCTTAAAACGGCAAATTTTACCAAATTAAAAATAAACTGAAACAAAAAACATAATTTTTGAGTTATTCAAAATGTTTTTTTTCAAAAATTCTCATTTTGACGTAGGAATTTCGTCGCTCTATTCTATTCTTATATAGGGGCACCATTCAAAAACTTACAGTGTTACGCTAGAAACATAGAAATTATAATAATATCCGTACCTATACTTTATAAGGTAACACATAACACGTATGGGCGTTATAAATATTATTTATGTGTGAGCTGCAACAACAATTATAGTTCGCAACTTATTGTTAAAAATTATGTGATTTCCACACATACTTTTAATGTTTGATGTTTAATTCTCAATCTTCCAGCAGAACTTCTGGGAATTTTTGAAGGTATTTGTTAATTTTATATATTTATGTATGAATTAACTATGATACATTTTTTCTCGATTGTCTTCATTTCCAAAATTCACCACAGGAAGAAAACGTACGAAAAAAAACATTTTTTAATAAATGAAAAATTCAATGAATGTGTCAGATGCAATGGTTGCTATTCCGAACATTAAATTTCATTTGAACTATACACATAAACTTTTTTTTTTAATAATCATTTATTTGTACAGGCTCAATCGAATCAACTTTACAGAGCCAAGTTTTTATATTTTTATACATCATTTATCTTAAAACTAAAGTTAGGGGGATAGAACCGATTTCTCGCGGCCGTCTCGAGGTTAATAGGAATTACAAATTACGGATGGGAAGATGGGTGGGAATTTAAAGTATGGTTACATAACACTATAATTATTAATTCTCAATTGTCGCTACACTTATAACTATACAGTGTATGGTTTTATTTTGACTTGAATATTTTTTGAAAAAAAACCCATACACATACACCGATAAAAAAAAACTTATAATAAACATACTGGTAAAACTAACTACAATCTAAGGCTAATGTTAGTCAAAAACACATAAATGAATTTCATGTACTCCAAATCACGCATTGGGTTGTCTACCTCGAGCCCGAAGGGAATCATAAAGCTCGAATCGGACTCCACGATGCTCAACACAAGACCAAATAACGTGATCTGCATCCTGATAGCCTTGTCCACACTCACAGAGATTGCTGTCGCTCATCCCAACCCGGTATAAATGAGCGTTCAAAGAATAATGATTGGACATGAGGCGAGACCTGACACGAATGATGTCTCGACCCACATCCAAACCAAGCTTTCTTCGACACCTTTGGGATGATAGAATGTTCCAATCACCCCAAATCTCCTGTACTCCATTTGGCAGCATAATTAATCATCAATTAAAAGAGAGATTTGAGCAATAAAAATGAAAAAGTGCCATTAAATTATTAGGCCTGTGCCAACAAATACGTGTGATCAGCATTAAAAATTGGAATGAGCAATAAAAGATGAGAAAAGATCTTCGGATAATCTAATTGTGACCGGTAAATCTGTCAAATAAAGCAACAGCTATTAGTATATGTGCAATTAAATATGGCAGTATTTCCGCCAAATTATGTAATTTGAGCACTAAACTATTCGCATATGTCTTTTAATTTTGTTGGATTTTCCCATAAAAACAGTAAAATGAGCAATGGATATTTATTTATCCATTGCTCATTTACTGTTTTTATGGGAAAATCCAACAAAATAAAAGACATATGCGAATAGTTTAGTGCTCAAATTACATGATTTGGCGGAATACTGCCATATTTAATTGCACATATACTAATAGCTGTTGCTTTATTTGATAGATTTACCGGTCACAATTAGATTATCCGAAGATCTTTTCTCATCTTTTATTGCTCATTCCTAATTTTTTAATGCTGATCACACATCATTTGTTGGCACAGGCCTTAATAATTTAGTGGCACTTTTTTCATTTTTTGGTGCTTTTTCTGAATTACTAAGTGCAGGTAAATATTTTAGTCTACTCCCATTTATACTGCCAGCTGACGAGTGACTGTTGACGAAAATTAGGAAAAAAAATCGTAGGCATAAACTTTATTAAATATTCAAATTAAGGATATAAGCCTCACAGATAAATTTTATAAACATCATACACATAAACATTACAGCACATTGAAATAAAAATTATAAACTTTACACATGGCGCAAGCGGATGTGTTTTTCTTTCGCTGTGTTTTTTTTCGCTGTCGTTTTTTTTTTGTTTATTTACTTTAATTTTAGAATCAGTGAAGTTTGTGAAAATTGAGAACAGAAATTTGAGTAGGAGTTTATTGGTTTATCGGTTGTCCGGTCACAGTGCTTGGTCCATTGTTCCCGTTATTTATTGTTCGGTGCCGCGAGTTCGTGTGTGCGGCAGCTATTCTTTTGGTGACCTATTGTTCGGTGGTGTGAAACAAGAAACAAAGAAAGTGGTGGCAAGTGTGATGTACTAGCAATTAGTTAGAATACATACTGTTTGGCCACCATGAAGATTCGGGGTAGCGCGGTATGTTTACGAATGTGAAATGAAGAAGCGCATGTTTAAAAGTGTTTAAACCCGGTAAAAGAGTCTATATGATTAAAAGTTGAGTTTGGTAGTTTGGTAGTAAGCCAGTTGAGACAAGAATGGCTACGATGGAGGAAATATTGATCAAACAGGTAGAGCAGGTGGATATTCTGATGAAAACTTGATGGTATGGAGGAGTTCAGTTCGAGATATGATGCTATTTTCGTTCACCTGCAATACCATATGGGGTAAACATGGTGGTTTTGGATAGGCATCATTTAGATATATTGGAAGAAACAGAACGCCAACCAGTTGGCCTCGCAAAGGGTTTTAAGACAATTGAGAGGTGGTAAGTTCTCTCAAAAACGGGGAGCGAAACAGGTAACAGGTTATCCATTTTGTCCCCTGAATTGTATGATCACATCACATATCCAGGTGAATCCTGATCCATCGAACCCTATCCTACTAACAAAGAAAAACCTCCTTGCTGTGGCCTTTGTGGGAATGCATAGGTAAACACGGTCCCTAAACAGCAAAGGTCACACAAATTTTCCTTCCCCATTCCAACCTGATTGCAGGAACGTGGCCGGCACCGTTTTTGATTATTATTGAAATTATGTCACTGAAACGTGTACAGTTAGAATGGCCGGTTACTCCCAGACCCAATCAGTTGATTCATTGTGCAATTTCACTGATTCCGATCAATCACGGAATAGCAACCATTGATACTTGCAGTCAGTCAAGTTCAGCTGAGCTAAGGTAAGCCCTTGAAATAAAAATTATTAACCTCACACTCAAAATTTAATTTGTTATAGCAAATGAATTTTATTTCGCTTCCAACATAGCTTTTATTTGTTGTTCACACATAGTTCCTATTTGTCCAGTCAAATTGCAAAAATACATGAAGAGTATACGGAAATTTTCCTCGGTGTAGAGCAGCAAGAGTAAAACATAACATAATGCCGGGAGCAAGTGAGAACCCATTCTTTTTACGTCAATACGTCAAGCTACGTAACTGGTACAACCATATGAGAGTTTTGCAGCCGGGCCCGATGCTTTCATCGACTCAGCAAAACTACTTGGTGAATTAATACAGCCAACACTTATGGCAACGGCCGTGGAATTTATAAGACCACGGTTGTCAGGAAAAGCTCGCCCGGATAAAAATAACCATACAATTACAATACAATAAATTAAAAAAGCATAAAAATCAATTTTCGACCATGAATCTTATTGTTCATGTATCAGATAAATGAAAAATGCATATTGTTTCTATAATAGATCTACAATTCACTCCATATACTAGGATGTGTTACAATTGTGAAACAATACAATTAATAATAATTGACTCAAATTTGTTCGGAAATTAATGATTTTTTCTATACTTAAGATACATAACAACCTCTCTTTTCTATTGTCGAGGCCCCAATTTACATTAGATTCTATTATGGTAAAATTAACTCATATTGCCATCTTATCGTTGTGAACAATACTATAAATTGTATGTACTATAGATATGGTTGTATGTTAACAATATATTCAATTGAAAGTCTTTGAGATTTTTTTCGGGCGTAGTGGCCTTTCTGGCTCAATTGTAATGACCGATGATCTAATTCATCAAAATAAATGTAAAGAGATATTGCCACTCCAGAAACAATCATAGCTGAATTAAATACCACTAAACAGCGTGATCAGATAACAAGTTTTAGCGATATTGAAAATCTCTGCGTAAAACTTGAAAACAGTTACATTATTCAGAAAGTGCATGAAGGCGTTGCTAAGTCAATGACAACAAATGCAGGCGTAAATGCCCTAATTAATGGTATTTCTGCCAGTGAAATCAAATTGATTTTAAAAGCAGGAAATTTCGACTCAATAAAAGAAGCAGAAAGAGCAAGAATGCAGCAATGACAATTCAACAGTTCGCAAATTTTCACAATGCAAAATAAACAAAATAATGCGCATCATAACACATACAATAGAGGCAGTTTCCGAAGAAATGGCTTCAAGAGACATCAAAATTTCAGAAATTATTCTGGAGGAGGCTATGCTACTAGAAATCAAACAAATATATACTACCAGTCACATTGCGGAAAATTTCAGGCTGGAGCTGGCTGGAGTTAAGCACCCAATAGAGCTGCTTCACAACAAGACCAACAACAACAATGATTTTTTTTAGATTAGTATTAACGATGAATATAAGCGTCTCAAATTTTATCAAAGTTGGAGTGCGTATGGAAAATTCAATTTGTATTGCACATTTCACACCAAATCGAACCGCACAGTTTGAAAGTGTGATCAAAAGTGCAACCCTTTTGGTTTGACAGATTTTTGACATGCAGAAATGTCAAAGGAGAGCAACTGGTCATTATCGGTTATTTTGTTTACCTTCACTAATTGTCAGGGCTGCCAGTTACACGGGGTTTTAAATTGATATCATGTAACGAGTTTTTTTTATTTTTTATTTCATAAAAATGTTTATGGGAACCGAGTTTACACAGGAAAAAAGTGTAATCGACAAAGTGCAGCGAAAATCCAACTTTCAAAGCAACAAGCAATACCCTATTTGTAGATTCGGGTGCAGATATTTTATTTTTGAATTCAAATAAAGTACTTGCACATCAGCAAGTGGATGGCAGGAAAAGACAGAAAATTTGTAAAGAAATTGACATGACAAATGTTCCAGAATATGCAGTAGATCATCTAAAAAAAACTAATAACAAAATATTCTGACTTTTTTCCATTACCTAATTAACCAAATACTGTTAATTTATGAACAAAATATAACAAAATTTATGTTCCGAATTACAAAGCTATTCACTCCCAAAGCGAGGAAGTTCAAACACAAATTAACAAGATGTTGAAGGAAATTTTTTTGGAACCTTCATTATCCCCTTATAATAACCCAATATTACTTGTACCTCAATAATGATAAAGTAATGATGACACAAAAAATGAGCTTAGCTTTAAATTTCAAGCAGCTGAATAAAAAGATTCTCCCTAATAAATTTGCTTTACCAAGAATTGACTCCATTCAGGATCAACTTGGTAGAGAAAAATATGTTACAGCACTAGATTTAATGTCGGGATTCCATCAGATTTCGTTGGACAATAATGCTAGAAAATTTACTTCATTTTCGACTCAGTCAGGCCATTACCAATCAACCCGGTAACAACTTGACATGTGCAGAGTAAAGTCAATGTACCCCGTATTCTTGGCTCACTGGTTATGTCAAACCGAATGAATCCTTGAACAAATTGTCAAATAGAACGTAGTTACACCGACGGCTATTTTAAAAGGTGTGCAGCTTGTATTTGTACTTGATGAATATAATGCTGACGATATGTTGTAATTTTTCCTAAATGTTTTATGGTGAATATTTCTACCTTTCATTCAGATAATATATAGAAGCATAAACAAACTTCAAACTTAGACTTCTGGTAAATGATTGTGTCCTCCTTTAGCTCAGTCGGTAAAGGTGCAGCTACAAAGCAATACCATTTTTTTTTGTTGAGTCGTGAAAAACCACTGCGACCAATTAGAGGAATATTGTGGTAAAAGCAATACCATACTGGAGGTGACTGGGTTTGATTCCCGATCTGGTCTAGGATTTATTTGTTAAAGAAAACTCTCGACTTCCTGGGCATAGGGTATGATTGTACTTGCCACACAATCATACTAATGCACAAATGGTACCTGTCATCGGAGGCTTTCAATTGATAACTGTGCACGGACAGAAATGATGCATGATTGATATAACTTTTGCCATAGTTATCCCAAGCTTCGAAGATATTCTTGACATAGTTAATTTAAATGGTTGTTTTAAAATGATTTGATGTTTACATCAAGCATATATTTCATTTGAATCAACGTTATTGAACATCAACCATTAAATGCTTAAATCAAGCATACATGTCATTATTTGAATCCGTGTTTATCGTTGAATCACTCATACTGGAAGGTTAAATAGGGCATATAGCAGCTCTACTGAGCCTCGTGGCTGCCATACACACTCAACGACAAAGCGAAGGAAAAAAATATCATGGCGGCGGCAGATCACTCGGTTGGATTGGACGACGACCTGGTTGAAGAGTTTTATGTTGACGAAGAAGTGGTAGAATTATTGAAATCGTTTGGATTATCCGCGGCGGGCATCGAAGATTTTGTAGGTATGTAAGCATATTGTAAATATTCTTTAAAGTAGTTTTAATGAATTTTGATTTCAGCTAACGGGTACGACATTGATGCGCTACAATTAATCGAGTGTGAAGAAGCAATTTGCTGTCCACTCCTAGGGTCGCATGTTGATAAGAATGATATTTCCAATTTTCAAACATTGTTATATGTTGTTTAATTTCGTAATATCCAAAGAATATGTGCTAATTGAGTAAACGTTCCTATAATGGTGGTATTTTAGTAAAAAATGTTCCAATTAGAACATATTGCACTAAAATATCACCATTATAGGAACTTTTATCGTAAATTTAACGATTTTTTTTTTATTTTGGAACCAACCATAACATCATTTGAACGAATCTCTGTGTATGCTTAAACCAACCATCCGATACCATTAGTTCAACCCTCAAAATAAGGTCAAATTAAACATAAACATTATTGAATTTATCATCAGAATCAGAGAGCTGTCAAATCATCAACAATGAATATTGTTGATGTTAGCATTATATGGTTGATTCAACCCTATTTCATGCTCTAATTAGATCATCAATTCTGTTTAATTGAAGCTTCCATTATTCTTCGATCTATTGTATTATGCGTGAAACAATCTCAAAAAAGTATTATATAAAAGTCAATGCACAAATATGCTTGATCGGGACCGGAATATTATTGATATGACTTTATTTTTTTCTCCGTGTGGAAGTGCATTTAGAACACTTAGTTGAGAGCAAGCAATAAGCGAATTGTAAAAGCAATAAACTAGAAATTCTAAAAGAAAAAGAAAGAAATGATTGAATAATTTTAAAACTGTAATTATAAGAACCCTCCGAAATTTTCAACACTTAAAAATATCCGAAAGCAATCAAGACGTGAATCATATTGCAGCCTATACGCTTAGATAAGAATACCTAAAATTAGGTATTTATTTTACCTGAATTCAGATATTGTTAATAATCCGTTCATATTTTTCAAAAAATCATAACTCGAAAACCGTTGGTTGTAATCAAATTGCGTCTGAGAAAAAGTTGTAAAGGGTGATACGGTCAAAATTTGGTCAAGGGAAAACGGTGAAATCGTTTATTTAAAAAATCAAATTAAATTTCTTTTTCAAGTTCAATTAGTATAAAATTCAGGAAAAATATTCAGTTAGGCTTCCGCTTTTCCAAATCCGAATTGCCGGGCCTTACGCTTGACCCCTGCCATCAGATTTTGTACAGCCACTTTGTCCACCTTCTTCGCCGCAGAAAGCCAGTTTGCCTTGAACTGCTGCTCGTCCTTAGCAGTTTTTTGGTCTTCTTTAGGTTCCTCTTGACAATAGCCCAGTATTTCTCAATTGGGCGGAGCTCTGGCGTGTTGGGAGGGTTCTTGTCCTTGGGAACCACCTGCACGTTGTTGGCGGCGTACCACTCCATGGCCTTTTTACCGTAATGGCAAGATGCCAAATCCGGCCAAAACAGTACGGAACAACCGTGTTTCTTCAGGAAAGGCAGCAGACGTTTATTCAAACACTCTTTCACGTAAATTTCTTGGTTGACAGTCCCGGAAGCTATGAAAATGCTGCTTTTCAAGCCACAGGTACAGATGGCTTGCCAAACCAGATATTTCTTTGCGAACTTTGACAGTTTCGTGTGCTTGAAAATATCTGCTACCTTTCCCCTTCCTTTTGCCGTATAAAACTCCTGTCCCGGAAGCTGCTTGTAGTCGGCTTTGACGTAGGTTTCGTCGTCCATTACCACGCAGTCAAACTTCGTCAGCATCGTCGTGTACAGCCTCCGGGATCGCGCTTTGGCCGTCGTATTTTGTTTATCATCACGATTTGGAGTCACTACCTTCTTGTTAGTCGATAGTCCGACTCGTTTTTTGGCTCGATGCACGGTTGTAGACGATACACCCAGCTTATTTGCGGCATCTCGGAGAGATAGGTTAGGGTTTCGCTTGAAACTACCGGCAACTCTCTTTGTCGTCTCAGCGGCTTCCGGTTTTCGATTTCCCCCCGATCCAGACTTCCTGGCTGTCGACAAACGTTCCCCAAACACTTTAATTACATTTGTAACGGTTGATTTGGCAACTTTTAGCGATTTTGCCAACTTTGCGTGCGAGTAGCTCGGATTTTCGCGATGCGCGAGCAAAATTTTGATACGCTGCTCTTCTTGCTTGGACGGTATTTTGACAACTGAAGAGTGAATTCCAAAATCAAAATAGGAGCAACATTCTACACACACACACACACCTTCAAAATGAGGGGTGTTCAGGTTTTTTAAATGCAAAATTGAAAGAAATACGTCAAGTTGATATTGACCAAATTTTGACCGTATCGCCCTTTACACGCTCGTTCAGATCTACTCTAAATAGAGTAACTTTCACTCAGTTTCGTATTACCATGCTAAATGTCAAAAACTGAGTAACTTGATATAAGGAAACTGAGTAAATGCTTCTCTGATTGTAAAAGCGCTATAATTATATAAATAGAGTAATAACAATGAAGCTGTCAAAAGCGAAAAAACGTGGTTCAGTCGATCAAAAGTTATCAAGATGTATGTTGTAATCAACATTCATTTTCACGTCAAAGTGCCGAATTCATTCCATGACCCAACAATCATCAATGCTAAATAACTGTATGTTCCAACAAATTTGGAGAAATTGTTCAGCTTTTTCTTCTAGAAAGCTAAATAATTTCTCCAAATTTGTTTTAAGAAGCGGTTATTCGACACTGATGTTTGTTGGGGAATACAATCAAACCATAAATTTACAAATTCAAAGTATTTCGACTCTTCCGTTTCGACTGGACAGTTATCGGAAACAATCAACAATTTCATTAAAATAAAATAATAAATAAAATTAGATACTGATTAACGTTTACTCAAATTTTGACAAGTGACCTAGTTAATCAGAATTGAGTAACTCCTTAGCTACTCTAATTAGGTTAGTTCCAGTTTTAACAAAACTGAGTCTTCTACTTAGTTTTGTAAAAATACAAACATACGTGACTGAGTAATGTTTACTCTAACTTTGACAGGTGATCTAGTTAATCAAAAATGAGTAAACTTCAATTACTCTAATTAGGGTAGTTCCACTTTTAACGAAACTGGGTCGTTTTCTACTCAGTTTAGAGTAATTACAAACGAGCGTGTAGTTAATTAATTTGACTTTATAAAAAAATATGTACACTGTAAAAAAAAAAATTTTCTTCAAAATAAACAAAAATTAAAATTAAAAACCAATTAGCAAATCTGTACAACGTACGATTTTTATAAAAAAAAATTCAAAAAGGCTTTGAGTCATAAGATGAAGAATAGAAGTTGTTTTACGATGGAGCAACTTAAGATAAAAAAGTTCTAAGAGGTAAGAAAAATTCATTTTTTTTCCAATTTGTTGTTTTTGCATAAATAACCATATTTTATTAACATAATACGATTTTTCTAGTGATTTTAAACAAAAATACTCTTGGTGAGCAATATTCTAAATGTATCCGTTTTCGAGATAATTTGTAATTAAGTCGAAAAAATGGCTTTTTCCATGAAAATGTCCCTTTTTCAAATGTTAGTCGTGATTGTCCATCTGCAAAAGTATTCTTTTTAAATTGTACATAAAATTTTCTACAATATACCTTTTATTACCGAGAATACTAGACAAACTGGTTCCTGATATTTACTGTAGGTAACACGACCAAATTTGCTGCTTTTACTTACAGTATATCATGAAAACCTTACCCGAAACAAAAATAATTAGTATTCATGTTAGTGTACAAGCGTATTTTGTTCAGGTAGAAACATTATGTATTTACGTAGTTAAACTGTTTATACCAGTAATAATACAATTGTTACGCCCATTTATACCTATTCATGCATTCCCTTTGTTGTTGACAGAAAATATAATTTACATGCATACCCCTGCACATACCAATATTTCAAAAAAGTACCTAAAGTGCGTACCCAGTACGCATAAAAAGGATTACATTACAAAGTCATGACATCAGTTTAACAGTGTCTTTCATAAGTAGCGTAAAGTGTAAAACGATTTGAAATGGAACTCGAAACAAAGCATTGTTGTAAACCTTTTCGTGAAATCGGGAGACGGTGTTCGCCTAAACTTAGAAATTTAACTGACAAGTTAATTGAAAAACTTTTATCCATGCAGTGTACGGTCCATTTGGACACGTCATTAAGAATTTGTGATTCATGTCGGTTATATTTGTATCGTCGTAATCCTGTCGAAAGAGTGGAGCAACCAGAAAACGGTGGACATGACGAAGCACCAACCACATCACGGAACGATTTGGAGGAAATACCATCGGCAGCTTCAATTACCTCGGCATCTTTTCAGGACAGTGACCTACCGTATTGTTCCAGGATACACAACATTGAGTTATTCAATAATGGTATTGCAGGAATAAATGTGTCTCCGATATCCATTAGAGAATTTAAAAACGATAAATACCGTCGGCAAAAATTTGCCGAAATTGTAGCAGCTATTAGAAAATATCTATTCAGCTTACCACCACAAGAAGAGCCAAACATGAACATCCAATAACAAGTGCGAAAACTTTGTATGATTGGGCTATTAAGAGAAATCAAGAAAATATCACAAAAATATCATTTTGCTATGTTTTACAAGAAGAATATGAAGAGGGAGCTGCAGAATGGGGTGGTAGTTATCAGCAAACAAAAATGATTCCTGGTACACAGAAATATCACTCCTTCATTCCAGTTGCAGATAACAAAATCGCTGCGAAATATTTTCAACTGCCGAAATACTAAGTTTTTATAATATTTATAGGAATGTTAGGAAATAGTGTTTGTGAAAATGTAAATACATGTTTTTTTTTAAAATAGTAGAAAAAATAAATATATCATGTATGAACAAAAAAAAACTCAAAATTTTTATGTGGTAATTAAGATTCGTTAATTTCGTTAAATAAGAAGATGTTCAATCTTCTTGGTGTCAAAAAGATAGTTGTTGAAAATTTTATGTACAATTTGAAAAAAATACATTTGAAGATGGATAATCACGACTTACTTTTGAAAAAGGGATATTTTAATGGAAAAAGTTATTTTTTCGACATAACTTTAAAATTATCTCGAAAACGGGTTCATATAGAATGTTGCTCACCAAAAGCATTTTTGTTGAAAATTACTAGAAAAATCGTATTATATTATTAAAATATGGTTATTTATGCAAAAACAACAAATTATAAAAAAATTTAATTTTTCTTACTTCATAGAACTTTTTTATCTTAAGTTGCTCCATCGTAGAACAACTTCTATTCTTCTTATTATGACTTAAAGTCTTTTTGAAAAAAATTATAAAAATCGTACGTTGGACAGATTTGCAATTGATTTTTAAGTTTAATTTTTGATTTTTTTGAAGAAATTTTTTTTTTTACAGTGTACAATTTTTTTTTAAAGTCAAATTTATTAACTACAACTTCTTCTCAGACGCAATTTTATTACAACCAACGGTTTTCGATGATTTTTTGAAAAATACGCATGACAAAACACATACGCCCTTTTGAAAAAATTGTCGTGAGTCAAAAAATTCCCTTAACCGGCGGAAAATCCATCATCACCAATTCCGAAGACATGTGCAAAGTTTCATTCAAATCGGAGAGGGTCGTGCACGATTTTAACTTTTTCTGGCTGATTTCATCTGGAACGCTCTATAGATGAATAGATGTATATGGTGATCATATTGATTTAGTTGAGTGTTAAAAATCTGCAATCAAACTATCTGTACAGGCAGAACGGTATTTTTTTGAAGTAGAACCAATTGCACCACGGTCCCGAAATTTCGACAGTATTCCTCTAAGTATTAAATGATGTATTTCGCAAAAAAAAATCAGTGGGGTTGTGTAGGTACACTGGCTACCATAGGTACACTGGCTACCAACAAAGATGCACTGGCTACCAACAAATTGGACAGGTAGCTGATTGCGGTTCAGGCTGTTGCTAGTAAGCCGTTGGCTAGGGAACCGTTGTTAGGCTGCTATTAATTATGCAGTGGTCGGCAAAACAGTCGGTTGGCAGTGATTTATTTGTAGCCTGCGGTTTCAACCACGAGTAGCAATAAGAAGTGTGTGTGTGTGTGTGTGTGTGTGTGTGTGTGTGTGTGTGTCGGTTGTCTTCTTTTGATTGACCAAAAGAATCAAAGTTTTTAATCGTATAAGAAACTATAATTTCAAATTAAATTTATTTAAATGTTTATTTTTAACGAAAAAGTTACTTTTCTTGGTCATAGAGTGACTGATAAAGGAATTCTACCTGACCATACAAAATTTGATACAATAAAAAACTACCAAAAACCACAAAACAGTGATGAGGTTTGTAGCTTTTTGTAACTACTACCAAACATTTGTGCCTGATTTTGCGACAATTGCGTATCTATTGAATCAATTGTTGGAGAAAAATACACAATTTACACTTGATATTGTTCTTTCCTTGTATTCTCCCATACGCGGCGTAACGATCTGATCTGATGGTGTTGTTTTGAGAAGGAAATAATTTCTCATCACCATCCTAGAGCCTCATGGTGATGAGAAATTATTTCCTTCTCAAAACAACATCATTACACAATTTAGTTGGTCACCTTAATGCGAAGTTGCTTTCAGAGGCTTTTGAGTTCAAATTTTGCAAAAACCGTCGTTTTGACAAAGTTGTGTCATGGTATAGCATCCGAAGTGGGATGTAAAGCAGGTTTATCTCTATTTTAAATTATTGATGGTAACGACTTACCTATTTCGTTTGCTATTTAATTTAATTTTTGTACCCCATCGAACTACCCCGCAGTGGGATGTTAGGCAAAAGGTAAAGTGCTTGGTTCGAGTACTACTTTACCCATGTCCTTTCGCTCAATTTTCAATACTTCTATTCTATTTTTAACCTACCGAAAGCTGACGAAACTTTCAATACTTTCCCTTCATATCCTTCATTGTAGCAAACATTGCTGTCCACTCTTGGTGCTTCATGGTGATGAGTGAACATCTCCTTCTACATCATAATCGTTATTCCACGCACGGAGAATACAAAACATAACAATTAGAGTAAATAATTTGATATCAACAATATATAAAGTAATGCAGAAAAATAACAAAATAATATTACAATAATATTAACACAATTGCAAAGTATAAAACATTAGTGTTTGTGCTTTCACTGTTAAAAAGAAATGGAAATGAAGAAAATTTATAAAATTGCGTTATAAAGTCAAAACAAAATGTTTGAATGGGTACCCAATAAATCGTTTAAAGAGTTAGCTCTGAAAACAATAAAAAAATCTGAAGATAGTTATATATCATGCATATATAAAGTTCATTAGTGATCTTTGCAAAATCCAAATTATTTTGAAAAAAAAAGCATCACACCATAGGACAACACCATTCAAAAAGCTCCAAATCCTCAAATATCTTTTTTGAAGGTGCCATCTTGCTATATATCAATAATCTCGAGATCCAGATTATTCCGTATTAAGTCCACAAACACACTAGCGCCACGGAGTGACATAATTCTGAACTACACTTTGATTGTTGTTTTTTTTATTCTCCCATGCGCTGAGTAACGATCCATGATGAAATTTGTCAGACGCAGATAATTTCTGACCTCCACAAAAGGCTTTAGGAGTGGACAGTAATTCATTGCTAAGAACGAATAGAAATGTACTGATAGTAAAAAACTTTACTGAAGGAAGTAACTTCCTATATACGTAAGATCACGACATATTTTCTAACCCAGGCTAATGGAAACTTCAGAAGAAAGCCATAATTTACAGAGAGCAAATACATCTCAATCAGAACTGTGAGTCAAATACTTGAACGAGTCTTACTTAGGTATATGACTACGACAGTTCCACGGTGATCATATCTTGATCCTCACTTAACGAATTATTCATCGAAAGATATGAATTCACCAATGACTAAAATATTTACCTGCACTTATTAATTCAGACAAATTAAAAAAGTGCCACTAAATTATTAAGGCCGGTGCCAACAAAAAATGTGTGATCAGCATTAAAAAATTAGGAATGAGCAATAAAAGATGAGAAAAGATCTTCGGATAATCAAATTGTGAGCGGTAAATCTGTCAAATAAAGCAACAGCTATTAGTATATGTGCAATTAAATATGACTTAATTTCTGCCAAATGATGTAATTTGAGCACTAAACTGCTCGCATATGTCTTTGAATTTTATTGGATTTTCCCATAAAAATAGTAAAACGAGCAATAAATAATTGAATAACCACAGCAACCCATCTTTAAATTAAAAAATAATTTGATATCGTGAAAACTTTCCCATTAAATTATCAAAAACATCATTTAAAAACTGTGGTCGTAATTCCTCGGCTTTTTTTGGACCGATATTTCAGCATGGTCAATATCAGGTGAAAAAGGGAAATACTCATGTTGGTGCGTCAACTTTGACGCCAGCTGTAGTTCAAACCACTTAATGGAAACAGTTCAAATTTCGTCCACATTATTTCCTATGTATTTTTTGGCTGTTGTGAAATTTAAAATATGTTATCTAAATTTTTCACAGAAAAACGGATTTTTAAAATTGATATGTCCAAAAATGACTTTTTTCACACATAAACATAAAATTAATAAACCTGATCAACATGAAATTACGACCACATAAGGTCTATACATTGTGTATAGTGTGATGAAATTTTCAGCTAAAAATATTAATAATTGACAAAGTTACAGTAGGTTGAACATGGCATTTTTTGGAAGCAAAATTTTGCTCGGCTGTTTTTTTGCTACTGAGTGTATCTATATACATACATATATTATATATATATATATATATATATATACATATATATATATATATATATATTTACATATATATATATATATATATATATATATATATATATATATATATATATATATATATATATATATATATATATATATATAAGTTACCGAGGCAACCAACTCCAGCATTGGGCCACAGGAGCAGCACCTTTTACGAAGACTTAAAATCATCCAACAACAACAACAACAACTATCCGTACAATTAGCAGCTTTCGAACGACACCCAGAACCATCGATGTCATAGTCAGCAACAAAGTCACCGACGCCGCATCATCAAATTCAACCAAAGTCACCCAGCAACCAACGTTCAACCAACAGCCACATCAGCAACAAGTAACCGGACGGCGCGATCCAATTTCATATAACATACATAAGCTAGGAAACATTCCTCTTCGAAGTTAGGCCTGTGTAACTTTTTCAAGTAATAAAATTCATTCTTAGTTTAGCGTTCGATTTGTTTGGTCGTACCTTTTTTTAAAAACTAAATCCGTATTCCTTAAGTTGTAACTGGCGCAGTCGACTCGGGGGAGAGCCGTATTCTCCAAAAGTTTTCCGCTAATGAAGTGAAATCTTATTGAGCGCGCGTGAAGGTAAACATTGTTTGTGTTAAACCGAAAAGTGTGCTGCAGAGATCATCACGTGATCCTAGTGGAGCTACTGCGAGAAAACGGAGATCTCTCCCCAACGAACGAACCACATCGCTCTCAATCCCGGTTCACACCGTCACCAAGGGCATATTGGTGATTCGTGGGTTGTAGATCCTGCGTGGTGAGTGTTTCATTTTATTTTTACTATTTTACTCTCACCTCTAACAGACGAGCGAACAACCTCAAATAGGTTCGTTAGCTACGTTTTCCCAAACAAAAACCCCACTAGCTATATAAGTCAAGTGAAGTGTGCAAGAAACTAATTATACATAATTTAAGTGTAGTGTAGGAAGTGTAGTGAATGCGAACAAGAAAAATGGAGCAAGAATTAGAACGCCAGATTAACAATCTCGCGGCCAACTTAGCAGCGCAACGGCTCCAAATAGCCGCGCTAGAAGCGGCTAGGAAAGTTGCCGAAAATAAGGCACAATTAGCCAACGATAAAATCGCTGCCCTTCAGGCGGCAACAACTTCCACACCTACGACACCTGGTGTTGCACGAGCCACCACGGTTAATGACACTCCACGGATACCAGATTTGATTCGACTGGTTCCGGAGTTCAACGGTGATCCCCGCAATCTGCCACGGTGGATTGAATCGGTGGAACAAAAGCTAAACGAATGTAAAAAATTCGTTTTGCCAAACGATATCCCACAGATGCTGCCCATTTGGATGGACATTATCAGGGATAAGCTGACAGAGAAAGCAAACGATGCTCTCTCCGCAAGCCACACTCCCCTTGAGTGGGACGCAATTAAAACAACGCTAATTGAATATTTTGGAGACAAGTCGGACTTATCATCGGTTGTCTCGAGACTAACGAACCTCAAGCAAGGTTCGGATACAGTCATGGAATTCTACCACAAATGCAGATCCCTGTTAGCGGAGATCAATGCAAAAATAACATTAAACAACAATACCACGGGCGAAGCAAAAGCGATAATGGGTACGTATGAGACCCTCATGATTAACGCGTTCGTGGATGGCCTTCATGATACAGTGTCAGATCTAACCAGATCTACACGACCAAAATCTTTAACAATCGCATACCAAGCAGAGGACTGAAGAGAGCGATAGTTCTTGAAGCCAGATACTTTTGGCGTGGCGCTAGTGACGATTTGAACATTTTAAGCTTGGTTCACAATGGTTTATATTTCTATACAATATTTCTTCTACCAAACTACTAGTAACAGTAATTAAGGTAAAACATTATAATACCTGGCTGATAAACAATCGATATTGTCTTTTTAATAACCACTGCACTAAGTACAACACGGATTTTTTTTTCTCGAATCAAATTAACGACAAAACACGACAACTTCTGCCGCGACTATTGTGTTTGCTGCATAAAGCCTTCAAGAAAATCAAGCTGTCAAATCAGCACCACACGCAGCACCAAGTTTTCGGCTTCACGATTATTGTTCGTGGATGACAGCCGCTTCAGTCCTGTGATACCAAGTCGCTTCGGAACAAGAAGCAGCGATGCGCAGAAGACGGGAGAAAAATTCAAAACAGCCACCGGATGTTTTGAAAACAAAGCAAAATGTGTCTACGATGCCGTTCAGACAGCAAAAGCCGTTCTTATTACAAGGGCAATACCCCTCACAATTTAATTCCCGACCTACAAATTTCATGCCCTACGCATCTCCTCAATATAGGGCTTCGACAAATTACCAACAGCCCAGACCAATAAACCAAAACCCAAATCCTCAATTAGCACTAAAGCAAGAGCCCTCGTCTCATCAGACGAGAATGTATAATAAACCCGTGCACAACGTTCATATGCACGAACATGAAAATTATGCTCCCACAACCTCGACAAATTATATGCAATACCATGACTACGAGCCGCGCACGGATCCAGAAAATGATAACGATTCAACACCAATGGAGTCAAACGAAACTCCAGAAGAGCTAAATTTTTGCACGGCTTTAGACCATCAAATAGCAGAATGATAAATAATTTTCTCCCATACCTAGAAATTCCTAGGAAAACGGGTAGGCCCCTACGATTTTTAATCGACACGGGAGCCAATAAAAATTATATTAACCCTGAGTTGGTTCCTATCACAAGCATTGGATTAGGACCACAACATAAAATAAGAAATGTAAATGGTGCACATATCGTCGACAAATTTACGTTTTTGAACCCATTTATTATTTTTTCAAAAAGTTTACCGAACCTCAAATTTTTATTATTTAGATTTCATGATTTTTTTGACGGCCTCATTGGATTTGAATCTATGCGATCCATAGGTGCCATAATAGACACTGCATCTAACACGATGACCATTAATAATTTGAAAATTCAGCTCAACAAAAAGTTTCCTACTCGCGAACAACTAAATTTTCAAGAGAATGAGACTCTCGTGAAAGATTTTCACGTTCGAATCGCAACAGGAGACTTTCTGGTTGAACACGATATCGCAATAGGACAGGATGTAATTATACCTTCAGGAGTATACAATGCTCAAAACGGTATAGCTACATTTCCCGTGATAAACCTCAGCAACAAACAAGTGAATATCTGTGTAGACAAAGAGGCTATATTTACGGAACTTTATAATTTTGAGGAAGCTTCTATTGAACCACACAACATTTATGCAAAAAGAACTTGAATAAAACAGAGCTTAAACAAAGCATAAGAATAGACCACTTGAACACAGAAGAAGAAGATAAACTACTGAACGTTCTAAAACAATTTCCAGAAATTCTCTACAACGATGAAGAGAAATTGACGTTCACAAATGCAGTGAGGCATAAAATCAATACAAAGGATTATTTGCCAATATATTCTAAAAACTACCGCTACCCTTTCTGCCATAGAGAAGAGGTTCAGCGACAAATAGTTAAAATGTTAGACCAAGGAATAATTCGACCATCGAATAGTCCCTGGTCATCGCCAATCTGGATTGTACCAAAAAGTTAAGTTAGGTACAAGAAAATGGAGGCTTGTACTCGATTATCGCAAGCTTAACCAAAATACTACAGATGATCGATACCCTATTCCCAATATCACGGATATACTTGATAAACTGGGAAAATGCCAATATTTTTCAACTATTGACCTCGCTTCAGGGTTTCACCAAGTAGAGGTACATAAGAAAGACATTCCGAAGACAGCATTTAGTGTCGATGGAGGGCACTACGAGTTTATCCGAATGCCTTTTGGCTTGAAAAACGCTCCGGCAACGTTCCAGAGAGTAATGGACAACATTCTCAGGGAACACATTGGAATACGCTGCCTTGTCTATATGGACGACATAATCGTCTATTCGACTAGCTTACAGGAGCATCTAATTAATCTCAAGATAATTCTAAATACTTTGAAAAAATTCAACATGAAGATACAACTCGACAAATGCGAGTTTCTTCAGAAGGAAGTTGCCTTCCTGGGGCATATAGTTACTCCTGAAGGAGTAAAACCTAACCCAGAGAAGATAAGCGCAATTAAAGATTGGCCACTACCAAAAAACGAAAAAGATTTAAGAGGATTTCTAGGTGTTGTTGGCTACTATAGGAAGTTTATTAAAGACTTCGCCAAGATAGCTAAGCCATTAACGCAACAATTACGAAAAACGAAACCGTTGCACACGAAAGAATTCGTAGCGGCCTTCGAAAAATGCAAATATCTTCTAAGCAGTAGTCAAATACTACAATTTCCAAACTTCGACAAAAGATTCATCCTAACAACAGACGCGTCTAGCTATGCATTAGGTGCAGTGTTATCTCAAGGCCCAATCGGGAGCGATAAACCCATCGCCTATGCATCCCGTACGCTTACAAAAACCGAGGAGAAGTATTCAACTATCGAAAAGGAGCTGCTTGCCATTGATTGGGCATGCAAATATTTTCGACCATACTTGTATGGCCGAAAATTCACGCTGTTTACAGACCATAAACCCTTAACCTACGCATTGAACCTTAAAACGCCGAATGATCGGTTGATTCGATGGAAGTTAAGATTGGAAGAGTTCGATTATGACATACAGTACCGACCCGGCAAACAAAATGTTGTTGCCGATGGTCTATCACGAGTTATACCAGAAATAAATAATAACGATCAAGACGAGGAAGAATCAACGTCGGATGTCTCCACGGTTCACTCGGCAGACTCAGACTCCGACGGGCTTATTCAAATGACAGAACAACCTTTAAATTATTTTAGGAATCAAATTTTAATCAAAACAGGTAATGAAAATTCCGAAGTTTTTGAAGAAATCTTTCCAGGTACAAATCGTCGCACTATAACCAGGCTCATTTTTGGAGTACCACACGCCATAAAGATTTTGAGAGACCATATGCACCCTAGTAAAATCAACTGTATACTCTGCCCAGAAGAGTGGATCAAACTCACTGCAGATAACATACAAAAATCATTTTTCCCGTTATAAAATGTTTAAGATCAGACTAACACAAACTCTATTGCGGGACGTAAGAACATCGGAAGATCAAAACGCGCTCATCCAGGAAGTCCACGAGAAAGCACATCGAGGGGCAAGCGAAAATCATGCAGAAATTACCAGGAAATACTTCTTTCCTCAGTCAAGTAAGAAAATCCAATCATTCATTAATTTATGTGACATCTGTCTTGAAAACAAATACGAGAGGAACCTTACAAAATCAAATTAGCAGAAACACCAATTCCAAAAAAACCACTCGACATCCTCCACATAGATATTTTCATTTCCCTACCAAATTATTTTTTGTCAGCGGTAGACAAATTATCCAAATTCGCCATTCTTATTCCGATGAAATCGCGATCCATACCTGATGTCAAACGGAGCATAGTAAAATTAATTTCAACCTATGGTACTCCAAAATTAATTATTTGTGACAATGAAGCGGCATTCCGCTCCATTGGGATTAGAGGATTTCTTCAGAGGTTGCAAGTCGAAATGTATTTTACTCCATCTAACCACAGTGAGGTTAATGTGATTGTAGAGCGTTTTCACTCAACGCTGTCAGAAATTTTTCTTTGTATAAAATCAAAGTACAACGATCTCTCACACAAAGAAATTTATAAATTAGCGACATCTTTTTACAATTCATCAATACACAGTGTAACCAAATTAAAACCGGTAGAGATATTTTACGGGATAAAAGAAGGCGATGAAAGGCCTTTAAACCTAGAAGCTATTCTTGAGAATAGAAATAATCTCTTTGACGAAGTAATTGCTAGAATTGAAGCAAATCAAGCCAAAACATTAAATGCCCAAAATAAAAATAGATCGGATGAACCAAATCTAGAGAGAGGTGAAACAATTTATAACAAAATTCAAGGCATCAGAAATAAGAAAAAGCCAGATTTAAACCTCAAAAAGTAAAATGCAATAGACGAAAAACCTTTCTAGACTACAGAGAAATTAAACTCCATAAATCAAAAATCAAGAGGAAGAGGAAAACTTAGATTCACAATTTGGAAAATATTACTGTTAACACAATTACTAACAAACTAATATATCCATTTACAGAATAAAATAAACACATTGCTTGTACTGATGATTTTTTCAAGCCAAGCACAAAGATTAACGATACGAAACCTGCAAGATGACCCATTACTACTCGTGAAAGAGAAACATTGTAAGATTCAAACAGGAACCATTAAGATAATTCATCCGATAAACCTTTCATCAATCGAAGAGACAGCTGAAATTCTTATAAAATCGTCTTACCAAAATTCTGTTCATACGACTAACCCACTAATACATATATTAAGAAATAAATCAAAGAAAATGTACAGCAACCTATACCAGCTGAAACCCCAAGAACACCACAGAGCAAAAAGATGGGATACCATTGGCACCGCTTGGAAATGGATTGCGGGCACCCCGGATGCTTCTGATCTACGACCCATCAACACCACCATGAACGATTTGATTGACCAGAATAACCAGCAATACAGAATTAACCAAAACATCAACAATAGGATTCAACTACTCACTAACGCAATCAAGGAAATAACCATGCAAGTCAGTTTTAACGACCTCATGATGAATGACATCGAAACCGTTACTTCAATTTTAAATATCGACATTAAAAAACAGATGCTCGAAGATATCCAAGATGCAATAATGTTGTCAAAGTTATCAATTACATCCAACAAAATACTCTCCATCCGCGAAATTTTAACTATACGAGAGCTACTACAAAGCCAAGGACTCGACATTCACCTACCCGACGAAGCCTTACAATTCGTCACACCAAAGTTTGCCACCAGCCAAGGAACACTGTTATACTTCATGCATGTACCACTATTGGAAAATATTACCTCATCGATTATCAGAATTTACCCTATAAATAACAAGAACCAAACGATCAACCCGTACCCAGAATATATAGTTAAAAGTGGAAAACGTATCTTCACAACCCAAAAACCGGACGACTTTGTCCAAAAGTTCCCTTATCTCAAGGAACTTAATGACAAGTGTATCAACCCTTTAATCAACGGAAGAAAATCAGAGTGCAACGTTGTTTTCAACAACCAATCATCTTACAAGTTAATCTCTGATAACAAGCTTTTAGTAGCCAACATAAAAAACCAAACGTTAGAGTCAAACTGCGGACCAGCTAACCGTAGTTTGGGAGGAAACGTGCTTATTGACTTTGCAAATTGCACAATCAAAATCAATAATCAGACATTTAGAAACGAAGAACGTATCAGCGAACCGGAAATTATATATCATGCATTTTATAACCTCGAACCAAAATGGAAACTGAAGGAAGAACACAACCTAGAAAAAATTCATCAAGATACCATACAAAACCGTCGACATTTGCAACATGTGTACTTGGAACAGAGCAATCTGAATTTTGGAGCCTTTTTGGAGGATTTTCCTTTACGGGAATTACATTCATACTCATCGTCATTTTCGTCCTAATCAGATGTAGAAGAAACAGAACGGGACGTTCTTCACTTGAGGGAGTAGTTGCCAGGCAACCAAGCTCCAGCATTGGGCACAGGAGCAGCACCTTATACGAAGACTTAAAATCATCCAACAACAACAACAACAATCCGTACAATTAGCAGCTTTCGAACGACACCCAGAACCATCGATGTCATATTAGTCAGCAACAAAGTCACCGACGCCGCATCACATCAAATTCAACCAAAGTCGCCCAGCAACCAACGTTCAACCAACAGCCAGCATCAGCAACAAGTAACCGGACGGCGCGATCCAATTTCATATAACATACATAAGCTAGGAAACATTCCTCTTCGAAGTTAGGCCTTGTGTAACTTTTCAAGTAATGAACCTCATTCTTAGTTTAGCGTTCGATTTGTTGGTCGTTCCTTTTTTAAAACCTAAATCCGTTTTCTTAAGTGTATTGTAATATATATATATATATATATATATATATATATATATATATATATATATATATATATATATATATATATATATATATATATATATATATATATATATATATATATATATATATATATATATATATATATATATTTAAATATATAAATATTTATATATATATATATATATATAAATATATATATATATATATATATATATATATATATATATATATATATATATATATATATATATATATATATATATTTATATATATATATATATATATATATATATATATATATATATATATATATATATATATATATATATATATATATATATATATATATATATGTATATATATATTTACATATGTATATGTATTTATGCATATATGTATATATATATATATGTATATATGTATGTATATATATGTAATAATAATATATATATATAATAATATGTTGTAATAATATGTATAAAGTATGGATATGTAATATATATATATACATATATATAATGTATATATATGTATATGTATTTGTAATAATAATAATATGTACGTAATAATATGTATGTATGTTTATATATGTCTAAATGTATGTAT